>PVJI01015342.1:0-41392 GCA_004026765.1 Micronycteris hirsuta | reverse complement strand
CTTCCCCTCCTCCCTTCCCCTCTAACCCCACCTCCCTCCCTAGTCTCCCTCCTCCCCCTTAGTTCTGTCCATGTGTCTTCTCAAACTGCTATGGCTCGCATCTAAAATTGTGTTCCTCTAGAATCCAGTCATCGGGTGGAGAATAGGCTTGATTGACTCCTAAGGCATCTCAGCTCCCCTGACATTCATGGCAGCTTTGTGTAGCAGTCAGAAGAGCCATTCAAAATACGTCTTTTCACTAGATTGTCAATACCTTAGACACCAAACCATGAGTGCCTAAGAAATTCCTCAATCTCCAATGATATGTGTGTAGATTGCTCACTGATTGCTTTTGCCAATTATCTAGAATACTGGCTTTCAAATTATTACTGTGGAGTCAAGGGACCTGATATGATCCACAGAAGCAGAAAGCTCCAGCCCCCACCTCCCTAACTAGTTAGCAGGAGTATTAATTTATTCATTAGATATATTAGAGCTGTGAGCAAAATATTTCATTTAAACACAATTTTCTAAAGGGAAAAGAAGAAAGGAAGAGAGAGGGAGATGGGGAGAGGGGGAGGGAGAGTGGAAGAAGTTGGACAAGAATAAGAGAACAAAGGAAAGAAGGAGGAAGGGAAGGGAGGGAGGGAGGGGAAAAGGAAGGAAGGAAGACTATCTGCACAGATCATAGGGATCATAGGAATTTAAGGCAAAAGAAGAACAGAAACTCTCACAAGCTTTACTGAAAAATGATGCCTGAGAAATTAAAACTAATTTACGCACATAGTTCAGGTAAACATGTAAAGAGAAACATAAAAATAAATGTTCCATAAAGGAAATATGTATGTATGGGGTGGGGCAAAAGTAGGTTTACAGTTGTGAGCACACAAGACAGTTTATTCTTGTATTATTATTTACTAATCATTGTATTATTTTCAAACAATTGGAAACACTTGTATATACAAACAATTATACATACAAACAATTGTAAACCTACTTTTGCCCCACGCTGTACTTATATTTACCTTTTTACTAATAAATGAACTAATGGAAGAAAACAAATTTTACCTAGCAATTATTTCCAAGCAAAATTTGCCAAGGAAAGGGTTTAAATTGGGAGCACTGAGAATTGTTTACCTTTTCTGACTTCTTACTCATTGTCAGGAAAAAAAAAAAGTACTAACTCCTTTCTTCTACCTATTAAAAATCTATGTGGTGAGGATATATCAGAAACTGAATTTCTTGAATTAGAGCAAAGAAATAAAATACTCTGACCTTTAGAGTGTTCTCTCGTTTTTAAGTGAAAAGACATTTCCTTTGGTTACTTTATTATAGCTTTCTATTCTTTAGGTTTTTTATACAGAAATTTAACTTTTTAGTCCTTCTTACTGGGACTGTATCGTTCATGCACATTTAACCTGTACCTGTGGTTTGAAGACAGGACGCCAGCAGGAAAGAGAAGGTGAATGATGGTGTTCGGGCAGAGACACGCAGACTGAAGCAAACCCTGTTCGTATGACACCCACCCCCCAAAAGAAAGTAGTGCAGAATCTTTTGAAGTGCCTGCCAAGAAGTCGTATAAGGATGTGGTTAGAAATTTGTATTCTGGAATATTACCTCTTGTGTTCTGTAATTCTAATTCTGTATCTTAAAAACTTATTTAACCATCAATGCTAGCTTTACCATTTGTAAAATAAGGATTATGGACCCTTTCCCTCATAGATTTGTTGTTGAGTGAATCAGAAAATCCCTGCAAGAAACCTAGAATAATGCCTAAATACATATCAAATACTCAGGAAAGGGTAGTTAATATTATCATCACGGACTGTATCAGTACACATAAAAATGAACACTTAAAATGATAGTACCCACTCTTCTCCAGAGCATGAGTTCTGTCCCTTTGCATTGAGTACTTGCGGAAAACTTCCACATAAATGTGGGACAGAAGAAGGCAGCATCACATATCATATAAAACTGGGTTAGAGTCCTTAAAGTCACCTTGAACAATTGCAAAATTAGTTTCTTCACATGTAAACTAAATAATAAGGTTTTAGGGGTGCTCAAATGAGAAAATGGATGTGAAGATTTTATCACAGGACCTGGGAAATGTTAGTTACTCATAAAGTATTACTCTTATTATTAACGTAAGAGTCTGACTCCGTTTTGGATGTTTGGTTACTGGCAGCTTTTAAGCCCCACCCATCCCTCTTCCTTGTCTGCCCCACATCCGAGCAGGCTGACAAGAAAGCCCAGTGCGCTCCCTGCAGCCCTGGCGGGAAGCTGACTATACACCTGCACAGGAACCCTCACCCGGGCCCACTGCCTCCTCCTTGTAAAAACAGCAGGCTGATTTCCTTTCCCTGATTTCGTTTAAACAACTTTCCAAACAACTCATTGTCTGCCTTTCTTATTTCCCAAAGCTTCCTTACGTAAGTAGAAAACCTTTCACACTCTCCTGGTATACGTGGGCATCAATGGTCTGGACATTACATTAACCACATTTTGGGTGGAGATCTGTTCTGCTTCTATACAGTGGCTACCACACAAACACACACACACACACACAAACAGCTTCCTGGGCCATGTGACCACTTTGTTCAGGTGCAGTTAGAATTCTTTGAAGTATAGGATGCAAACTCTATCTGAAATACTCATGCCATATTGAAGGAGAGAAAAATTAATGAAGTATCTCAGGATACTTTTTTTAGCAGTTAGAGGTAGGGAATTTAAAAAAGTGATATTGGAAGTTCTTCATTAATCATAAGGAGGAAACTTTGAAATCATCATTTTTTATTCACCTTCTCTTATTTTTTTGTGAATATAATGTATATATTCGAGGTGTTTTCTCTTTTTTAAAGATTTTATTTATTTATTTTTTTTTAAGAGAGGGAAAGGGAAGGAGAAAGAGAGAAACATTAATGTGTGGTTGCCTCCCGAATGCCCCACACTGGGGCCAGGCCCACAACCCAGGCATGTGCCCTGACCAGGAATTAAACTGGTGACTCTTTGGTTTGCAGGCCCACACTCAATCCACTAAACCATACCAGCTGGGACTGCTTGCTTTTTTTTTTTATTATGTATGTATTCTGCTTATTTTTTCATGTAATTTATATGTCATATTAGTAAAATTTGTACTTTAAATTTAATTTTTGTAAAGTTGTTCTCATTTACCATGTTACCCTGTCTTTGGATGTTTTTAGACAGTTACATTCTGTTTTATTTATCTTTAAATTCTTTTCCATTCACCTTTTGATGTGTTTATCTTCTGTATTAGGTACCATATTTGCTCATCAATTGAAAATGTGTGTTGTTATAACATCATTTATATCAAACATGTCGAGATTTTTTTCTCACGTTTTCATGCTTTATATCATGGGCTTTACTAATCAATTCATAAGTTATTTTATCCATAAACAAAATCTCAACAATATGGCTATGGCATCCTTGTTCATTTATACATATGGAAACCAGTCACACTTACTCTTTAGTTTCTTTGGAGACTTATATTATCTTTCATGGAAATGAACATTCATTCTTTAAGAATAGATGAAAGGTTGATAAATATATGTGGCCTTATTTTCAAAGACTATTACTATTTTTTTTAAATATTTTATTTATTTATTTTTAGAGAGAGGGGAAGGGAGGGAGACAGAGAGGGAGAAAGAACAATGTATGGTTGCCTCTCACATGGCTCCCACTGGGGACCTGGCCCGCAACCCAGGCATGTGCCCCGACTGGGAATCGAACTGGGACCCTCTGGTTCCCAGCCCGCGCTCAATCCACTGAGCTACACCAGCAAGGGAAGACTATTACTATTGATTGCCATTTTTTATGAAGTCACCAGACTTAGTTAGCCAGCACTGATTACAAGGAAGGAAACCTGAGTAAAGTTAGTAGAGTTGAGTGTTCTGAACCGTCAATTACTGTGTTTTGTTGCAATTTGGACATTTGCAAATAGAAACAGTATTTTTCTTCCAATAGTAATTAAACAAAAGTAATTTAAAACTGAATTCTTTGGGTTTCTTGAATTAAAGTCCTCATTAACTCAGCAACTTTATAGTTATCTATCTTTTACATCATCATGTATTTTATATGACCTTTAAATAAACAATATGTACAATATTCATTTCCTATTTTATACTTATTAAGTAACAAAGTGAAGATTTCAAAAAAATGGATGAAAAGTTAATAATTAATTAGTTAAATTGTATATAATTTTATCATAACTTGTGTTTCTCTTTATATTGAGCACATTTTTCTTCAGTGACTCAGTTCATGCTTTATAGTGCTCTGGTTTTCCTCGACTGAACCCTCTCAGGCTGAATTTGGAAATAAAACTAACTTTGAATTTTTCTGAGGAGAAGCTAATTTATATGCAATTATTTCCTACCTCAAAAACGGCAGAACTGGCCCAAAGTTCCTGCTCACTATTGACTTTATTCACTCTCACTGGCACTGCTCATTCTTAGCCTGAGATCCTTTTTGCTGAGTTGCCATTCTATCTTTTCCTGATGATCACAAAGTTCTTAAACAATTATAAGCTCAATTAAAGAATGCACAAAAATCTATTTCAACTTCATTATATCTTAATGTTTCTGTGTTTTCTGGTCCCACTTAAATCATGTATACTGAAATGATGTGTTGTGATGTGGACCCATCTGACTAAGGGCAGAGGATTCCTAGAATTGCTGTATGTGTAAGGACTTCTTCTAGGGAAGGTGGGTGGTATACCCACCGCTGACGGGTGGTGTAAGGATCGGGCAAGAAGTAGGGTATTGTGGCACAAGTATTCGTGTTTATCTGCTGATTGACTGATTAGTTTCACTGAGGTATAACAGAGTGAAATGCACACATTTTAAGTGTTATGTTCACTGAGTTCAAACGTGTATGATGTAACTAACACCTTACTTAAAATTTACGTTACCTGAAGTGTGCTCATGTCCCTTCCCTCGGTCCCAACCCCACACTCACCCCATATCAGGCAACCGCTCTTCTGATAGTGTTCAGCACTTAGATGAATTTCTGTGTCGTAAAAATGAGGAAATTGAATACTTTTGATATGATTACATGTGGTGAGGTCACCAGTTTATGAAATTTGTGTATCATCTTGATTTCCTTGATGAATATTTGCTCACATTATAGTGATGTTGTTTTAGCTTTATGTGTATAATTTCTTTGGAGACTTACAAACAGCTGTCTTTCATATATTCCTATCTTTGTGGGTAGAATGTAGAAATTTGACAGTGAAAAAAGCAGACTGTGTGTGTGTGTGTATATATATATATATATATATATATTTCATTATCTTTTCAAAGATATCAGACCATTGCTACACATGTCAAATAGCATTATATACTAGGTGCCTAGTGTTTGTTCAGCTACGGTTCATGGACAGTCTGTATCAGGATCACTGATAATGCTTATTAAAGTTTGAAATCTTGGGTCCTATTCCTAGACTATTGAATCAGAAGCTCTAAGAAGTAAGAACACATTGTTATTTTTTAAAATTGGTCATCCAAGTGACTTGCTTACAAAATCCTGACTTGAGAAATTTACTTAGCCTCTCTGAGTTTTGATTAATTAATCTGAGCTTATTAATAGTTCCTCAATAAGATACAAAATCCTTAAGATAATCCCTGGCTCATAGTAAAGCACAACAAACATCCAGTTTTACTATTGTTGTGTTTATTGTTATAAACACCCCTGATTAAAGATTTTGAGTGTTATCTTATTGTTTTATGAAAGGAATTAAGTCCATAACACGATCTAGCACCTGTATGCATTTTCACCTATATCCCTAGTATCCAGCATCTTCTCGCTTGCTAAGCTCTGGTCCCATCACTAACTTTTCAGCTATTTGAATGTGCCACGTTTCCTCCCAAAAACAAGGCCGCTATACATGCTATTCTCTCTTTCCAGAACCTTTTCTCTCTTCTCTTTAGAAATGCTATTTCCTCAAATTTCAAATGCTATTTCCTCAAATTTCCCCTAACATACTCCCAAAATCAAGTATTTCTAATTACATAGTTTTTGACATATTACTAAGTACATCTTTAAAAAAATTTTTTAAAGATTTTTTTTTTTTTATTTTTAGAGAGAAGGGAAGGGAGAAAGGAAAAGAGGGAGAAAAACATCAATGTGTGGTTGCCCTTTGAGTACCCCCTACTGGGGACCTGAACTGCAACCTAGGGATGTGCACTGACTGGGAACCGAACAGGCAACCCATTGCTTTGCAGTCCAGTGCTCAATCCACTGAGCCATACCAGCCAGGGCACTATTTACATCTTAAAAGCATTTATCATAATCCCAATTTTATATTTGTCTGATTGTATGAACAGTGTGTATTATTTACATTTGGCTTTTTAAAAATCCTTACCTGAGGGCATTTTTTTCATTGCTTTTAGAGAGAGAAAGAAAGAGAAGAAAGGAGAGAGAGAAACATTAATGTCAGAGAGAAATATCTATAGGTTGCCTCCCATAGGAATGTAGGCCGGGGATTGTACACACCCAGACCAGGGATGGAACCTGCAACCTACATATGGGCCCTGACCAGAAACTGAACCTGCAAACTTTCAGTTGCAGGACAACACTCCAACCAACTGAGCTCTACACTTGACTTTAAACTCTCAGAATAGATGTTATGTCTGGTTTTGGAAACAATTTACAAGCAGAAAATGGTTTAAAAATATAGAACTGAAATATAGAGCTGAAGAACTTTTTTGTGATTTTTTAATTTTATTTTTCCATTACCATTTAGTCCCCTTATACTCCCCTCCCCCCAGCAATTCCCACACTGTTGTCCATGTCCAAGTGTCCTTTTTCCTTTTTGCTCAGTCCCTCAACCCCTAGCCTCCCCTCCACTAGCTGTCATCTGCTGTCTATGAGTCTGTCTCTATTTTTGCATGTTAATTCAGTTTGTTCATTAGATTCCACATATGAGTGAAATCATATGGTCTTTATCTTTTGCTGACTGGCTTATTTCACTTAGCATAATGTTCTCCAGGTCCATACATACTGTTGCAAATGGCAAAACTTTCTTTTATGGCTGAGTAGAATTCTAGTGTGTAAATGTCCCATAGTTGTTTTATCCACTCATCTACTGATGGACACTTGGGCTGCTTCCGTATTTTGGTGATTGTAAATAATGCTGCAATGAACATAAGGATGCTTATGTTCTTTTGAATTAGTGTTTTGGGCTCCTTCAGATATATTCCCAGTAGTGAGATCACTGGGTCGAAAGGCAGATTCATTTTTAATTTTTGAGGTATCTCCAAACTGCTTCCCCAGTGGCTGCACCAGTCTGCATTCCCATCAACAGTGCAGAAGGGCTCCTCCTTCAGCACTTGTTGTTTGTTGACTTATTGATGATGGCCATTCTGACAGGTGTGAGATGGTGTCTCATTGTGGTTTTTATTTGCATTTCTCTGATGATTAGTGATGATGAGCATCTTTTCATATGTCTATGGACCCTCTGTATGTCCTCTTTGGAGAAGTGACTGTTCAGGTCCTTTTCCCATTTTTTAACTGGGTTGTTTGTTTTTTTAGTGTTCAGTTTTGTAGTGAAGTGTTTTTTGATTTGTCAGGTTTGTTTTGCTTGTTCATTTGTCCTAAATTAAGGAACCAAATAGACTCTCAGATGATTTTTATTTACATCAGCTTTTTTTTTACTATAGTCTATAAATATACATACTGAAATTATTATAGAATTCATATTTTAAGGTACCAAGTCTCTAAAATTAAGGGATCTGTAATTAAAATTTTCTTGAAAAGGAGAACAAAAAACAAACAAATAAAATTAAGGGATCTGTTGTATTTACTCTCTAATTTCAAACATTAAAACGTAAGAAGTAAAACTGCCAACTTGATATAAAATTTGAAGGTTAAATTTATAGAATAAATTATGTTCAGAAATCTCTAGTAAGAAATTAATAGGCCAGAATTTGAACGAACAGTCTTGACATAGTTTGCACATCACTTGTTTTTTTCTTATTACTCATTTCCCTTTTTATTTACAAACCTAAATGGAATGAAAATTCTACTTTTACTTGATAAAATACAGCTATGAACATAAGAAACACATTTACTCATTCGCTATAACTCTGGGCATTTATCTTGCTTTAAAATGCTAATTCTTTAGGCCTTGAGCCTCGTACTGCAGTGAATGTTTACCTGTGCAGAATCCATTTCTGTTTCTGCTGGGATTTTCTCTGGAGTCAGTGGTGCCATCCTGAGCAATTTTAACTGTGCTGTGCTAGGTATCTGTGTTCTATGTGGGGTATTCTCAGATCACACTTTTAGTTTTTGCCCCCGTGACTTCTTCTAAAACTATCAAAACCCCCTCAATTTGGTCTACCATAAACATTGCATCTTCTTCAGTGAAGCACATAGGTGGTTTCATTTTAACCACATTTTTAATGAGGTCCATCAGCACTGAGAATCATTCACTTTTCTTTAATCTAATGGACGATGGCTAGTGATTTCACTGTGGCGGGAGTCTTTTTCTGATGACCCTGAACTAAGTCAGCTCTGACGAAAAGGCCAACACCTCTCATCTATCCTGTCAAAGTGTGTTCAGTTTTCTGTTTATTCAGAAATTCAGCAAGATAATTTCCTACTCTAATAAGGGCTTAATATCCAAAACATATTAAAAAGTCATATGAGTCTTAGTCTTATGCAAGTAGAATATTGTTTACACTGTGATAAAATTAGAAAGCAACATAAAGTTGTTTTAAAACCAACACTATACCTCTAATTTCTAAAAAGATCCTTCTATTTATCAGAAACATTAAATTAACTTTTAAAACACAAGTTATAAACCCCTGCCTTGCCAGTGTGGCTCAGTTGGGCATTGTCCCAAAAACCTAACACAAAGACCGTAAGAAGGAATGTCCTTAATAGGTTTTGAAAAGGTGAACTGATGTAACATTTGGCATGACATTTTGAAACTGTCAGTTTCTGATCCAGTTGGAAGGACAATTTTTCTGACCAGTCTGTCCCCTGCCTTTTGAACTTCATCTTATAAATCAGAAGTCAGCAAGCTACAGCCAGCAGGCTAAATCCAGATCAATATGTTTGTGTAAATAAAGTTTTATTGGAACACAGGCTTGTGTGTGCATTTTATATCATCTGTGGTTGTTTTCATGCTATAATATATATTTGAGTATCTATAATAGCCAAGAATGCCTGATCTATGAAGTCTAAAATATTAAGCACCTGGCTTTTTGCATAAAAACATTTGTTCTACTGTGTTATAGACATTAAGCCTTACAGAAAATAAACAAATGGTTAGTGGTAAATTAATGCTTTGGAAGATTCTCACAAAGAAAAGTGCATACAGATTTGACCAATGGCCAAGAAGTCTGGAAGACTCCTTTCAAGACAGAGAAGAAAACTTAATGCCGGGGACTTTTTGAAATAACTGAGGATCAGATTAAGCATAAAACTTACTTAATACTCATGGGCAGGGCGGCCGCAGTAGGGGGACACCCCAGGCATCTCAGCTGTGCACACAGTTACAGAGGCGGTCTTCCTGTCAGCATCAGAGGGACTTGGTCAAATCTTACTGGGAGCTATGCTTGCTGACCTTCACCAGTTTAAGATAACAGTAACAATTTAGTGTCAAGATTATTAGCTTGCTACACACAACAAAGGAAAATACAAACGAGGCACCATAAAGATTCTTAAAATGGTAAGTGGGGGAAGGTTATTTATAGCACTGTGGCTGCTGGAATTAGTTGTTGGATGACATACATATGGAATGAATAGATTTTGGGAAATTCAGGGGTCTTACCTTTTAAGCATATGTCTCTGTAGAGTTATATTATTAGTCCATGGGTCTGTGTTTTAGCTTGGAATATATGTGTCTGAATAAACTGGTATTAACAGGGTATCTGTCCCCTGTTGTGCGAGGCAGAATTAGAAATATGCCCTCTTTCAAAGTTTTCTGGCTGATCTTTATTTAATTATACACTAATATAAGTACTATTGTGAAGGGATTTTGCAGATGTAATAATCCCAAAACAACTGTTGACTTTGAAATAACAGAGATTATCCATCCATCCAGGTGGAAGTGATAGATCAGATGAGCCCTTTAAACTCTGCTGACTTTCCTGTGGCTGGTAGTGGAAAGGTATTCAAATTAAGAGAATTTGATGTGTCATTGCTGGTTTTGGAGGTGAAATGGATCACATGCAAGGAACAGCCACAAGGAACTAAGAATGATCCTTTTCTGACAGCTAATGAGGAAATCAGGACATTAGCCCTATAGCTGCAGGGAAATGAACTCTGATAACAACATAAATGATCTTAGAAGCAGATTCTTTCCCAGAGACTCCGTACCTCTGCCAACATCTTGATTTTTTTCATCCTTGTGAGAACCTACGCAGAGAAGTCAGCCAACAGCACTCAGGCTTCTGACCTACAGAACCGAGAAGATAAATGGGTGATGTTTTCAGCTGCTATGAAAGTAGAGAAAATTTTGTTCCATTGTTCACTGTTATATCCTTAGTGCCTAGAATTATGCCTGACACATAAGAAACATTTCAGAAATAATTCCAATTAACCTACTAAACCAAACACTATCAATAGTTTGAGACTGTTTAATCTTGTAGTCTCAGTATAGATATTTGACTCTAAATCCAGCTGAGTAAAAAATTAAGGGTTAAAAGTTTGAAGAGTCCATGAAAAATCTTACATAACCTCTGATAAAATTTTATTAAAGTTGTAAAAGGCATCAATGATACAATTACAAGTATTTAATTTTTTTAAAAGATGAATTGATTAACAGACACTGGATACTTAATTTAATACATGTTTTAGTGCACTCTATGTGACACAAATTAATTTGCAATAGAGGCAGGAAACCTATCTCTAAGGTAATTAGTCATGGTCAAATCTTAATTATCTTCTTAAATGGGAAAACAACAGGCTTATAAAGACATCTACTATGGTATTTTTGAGTGGTGCTTTCTCTTACTCATTAACAACTCATTCCACTAAAATAAAACATTCTATGGTATAGATTTTAACACGAGGGCCTTAAAGTAATGTTATGCATTTTTGAACACCTCCAACCTTTCAGGTTCTGTATATTCCTTTCAATCATACTGTAAGGTGCTTTTATCTCTATTTTATACATGAGGAAAGTGAGCCTCGGAAATGTTAGGGGACAAACTCAAGGTCAGACAAATTTAACTGGTAAGCCTAAGACTCCAGTACAAGTGGATGCATAACTGACATTCCATGTTTGTTCTATTCTGCCACATTGTCAATCAGTGATATTTTGTTTACTAAATGCATTCATAATTATTGTGAATATCCATGTCTAAATATTTGCACAGTGTTTGTATTAGAGGATTATTGCATATGAACAAGATAAAATCATTATTTTCCTGGAGAACAATTTTATCTTGGAAACTGTTAGAAAGACTGGGCTGTGTAAACTTTAGTCGTGAAGGCATGAGTCACATTTGCAAAACAAGTGCAAAAGGGAGTTGACTGCAACCTACAAACAGACTGAACAAGCTGAAAATGACCTAGCATCCATTAATTGGCATTTATTTTCCATTCTTCTTTTCAATACACATTTATCGAGGGTATCGAGGGTACATCTTGTGCCTGGCATTGTACCCTAGGTTAAATTCCACATGAGTTTTGTCCTTGGTATTTCGGGAGCTTTGAGAGAGGGATTTGAGGTGCTGTAATGACAGGGAATGGAGGCTAAAAAAGATGTGTAGGTGATACTTGGGAAAGGCACTTCTGAGGGGAAAAGGGTGTGAGAATATTCCAGATTAGAAACAGTAAGTGAAGAGAATTGAACATGAAGGAGAACTTGCTTTTCTGTTGAGGTGCTGTTCTTGGATAATAGAGTCCATTGTGTAGATGAGCACATGGACGCAGAGGTTTGAGAAGCATGAGTTTGTGTGTTCAATGCCTTCTAGGTCACATTAATAAAGTCCAGATTTATGGGGTGCCACTGAGGGAAATGAAATGAGTAGATTTTTTTTTCTTTTCTTATTCTCTCATTCCGCAGTTCTCATTAAAGCCTTGCTATGTGTGCTGTGTGCCAGGCGCTGGCTCCTGGTTTAGGAGCTGCCGACTGTAATGAATTTGTCACTGTCAGGATCCTTTCCCTCATGGAGCTTATTATCTGGATTGATGGGATTGAAAGGTCATTCTGCTGCAACATAAATAATGAGTTGCAACAAGAAAAGACCAGATAGAGGGAGCTGGAGTAGGAAGCAAACGGGGATGGTTGCCTGAAATAAGGGCTCAGGATCTAGCAACAAGGAAGTCATTGTGACAAAGATGGGGATACATTGGGTGGAGGAGGCATTGAGACCCCAACTTCTCTGTGTAAAGTTACTATGAAACGAGGGCAGGTACTGTGTATCCTCATCACTGTATTTACAGTCCTCATCGGCTATTTTAACCTTGACTCTACATCATCCTCTTTGCTGGGTCATAGATTCCAAGCATTCCTGATTTTAATGTGTGCACTGTGGAGGTAATGCACATGCGCAGCGGCTTCACCACAGTCACGGCACTCTGGCAAGAGTGCGCCGTGCTCACGAACGAGTTCAAGGAGGCTGTCTCCAGAGACTGGGCCTTGGAGACTCACTGACCCCACAGGAGATAAAGGGTTAGAGAGCCTCCTTAACAATAAGTAAAATATAATAATAATTAATAATAATAATAATAATAATAATAATAATAATAATAATAATAAAAGTGCCCAACATTTGCTTAACCTACTAATTGGGGCTGAACTTAATGACTTTGTGTCCTTTTTCCTAATTTTTAAAAGTTTGCAAATAAGAACTACTCTCTGAAGAGTAAATATCTTGACTTTCTGGACATTTTCTTTTCAGCATTGTAGGGATATAGTCACATTCAATTGCATAGTTCAT
This sequence comes from Micronycteris hirsuta, assembly GCA_004026765.1. Classification (NCBI taxonomy): domain Eukaryota; kingdom Metazoa; phylum Chordata; class Mammalia; order Chiroptera; family Phyllostomidae; genus Micronycteris; species Micronycteris hirsuta. The sequence goes on along the minus strand of PVJI01015342.1, from coordinate 28,505 downwards.
AGCATGGTGATGACTGTTTAGTAAGGCTCCCTTTCCCCAACATATCTACTAATCTATATTAATCTACCCAAATATTTGTAAGGTGGTCTCTTCCTAAATTGATAACCAGTTCTAATAACTAGTTGTGCATTTATTTTTAACACTGTCCAATTGGTTCATGTACAGACATTTTTGCTGTACATATCACGTATAATTATTGCCTCTCCCTCACATTAGTTAAAACAAATATGTTAAAATAGTTATTTGACTTTTCTTCCCTATCTTTACAAGAAAAATGAAATACATTTGTCCCTTTTTTCTTAGTTTTTAAAGTTATATTAAGTTTATAAAGTTCATGCTTTTAAAGTTCCATTTTTTGTTTTTAAAAAGCACATATATTCAATAATTTCCTAAATATCAAAGGTAGAATACAATGATAATTTATGAAACAGTTTATTCTTCCACCACATTTATAAAACAAAAACATGGACCCTTTATACACACTCCTGTTTTCAGCAATTTATTCTCTTGGAAAAAATATTTGGAGATTTAAAAGTGTCCAGCTTTATATTTAGATCAAGCAAGAATGGATTTCAGAATAAATTCTATTTGCAAGCCCCTTGAAAACTTTGTACATGTCTCTGCTTAATGTTTTACTAATCCTGTTATGGTTTATTAGCACATTTGATGGAAGTCACAGGGTTGGATTTGAATATATTTGTTTTTAACTTTTCTTTTGCTAAAGTCTATTTGTTTTAGTTTGGCTGTTTATTCTTTTTCAAGTGTCATACATTTAAACTTCAGTAGCATTATTCTATAAATCATATAGTTTGACAGTTTTTTTTTTGAGAAAAAAGTAGAATTAATGGTTTGAATAATCATAGTACTTTAATAGTCTTAAACTATGTAAAATTAAAGTGCATAAAAGAAATATTTAGTATTTCTTAGACATCCTAGGGCTGCTCCCATTTCTAATTTGATAAACACTTTCTTCATAAAAATTCCAGCATCATTTTCTTACCACTTTTATCTGTCTTCCTTTTCTTCTTATTCTTAGCAATATATTTTGTACCACAGTTGCATAAATGGAAAATTGAGAAAACCCTCAATCAAAACCTCCATTTTATGCATTTCACCTTGTATAAAATAATTCAATATTTATGTGTGTATATAAATGAGAAAGGCAAGCGTTGGTTGCCTCTCACACACTCCCAGCCAGAGAGCTGGCCCACAACCCAAGCATGTGCCCTGAGAAGGAATCAAACCAGCAACCTTTTGGTTCACATGCAGGTGTTCAATCTGATGAGCTGCATCAGTCAGGGCTAGAACTATTTCTATTTAAGCAAGCTTTCAACAAAGCTGGGCCTCTTTATTCTAATTTTCATTATGCCTTTAGCACTTCGAGGGCAACATTTGTGAAATAATTTCAATATTTACATTGAGAAATTAATGGATACATTTAGCACATGGGTATTAAAGGGTGGGAGGAAATTAAATGTTTTATTCTGGGTAGCAGTTTCTAAAATATTATATTTTATCTGTTCCTCTGCTTTTAGTTCTGTGATAAAACCTTTCTTGTACAAGGTTTCTACATAATTAAGCCAAGCTTTCCTTAAATTTGAGTGAAGGTGCCTTATGAAGAAAACCTATAATTTCTGCTTATGGTTTATGTTAAAGTAAAAATTTTTTTTATTACTTTGAAGCCTTTTTAAGTCTTAATTGTAAGTATTAAAGTGTATTATTTTCCCACTCAAAATAGTGTATTTTTTAAATTTTAATATTCAAGCAGATGGGGTGAGTGGCTTTTCTCCAAAGAAATTAACAACTGTGGATTTAAAATTCTATTTAATTTTTTTGCTTATAAAATCTTTAACGGTATCTTTTTGGGTTGATGAATGGGGACTATATAATTGACTGATAAACAAATTGAGAATTTAATTTCTCCCTTATGTATAAACACTAATATGGAAAATCAAGTTTCATTAAGTAGTCCAAGATTAATATTACTATTCTTTCTATTGCAGACTCTTGAACATAGAGGGTGCTGTTACATTAATGAAGATCATGACCAGCAGTGTTATTTATACTTCCTTTTGAATGGCAAGACCATCCACTTCAATGTGTTACATGACTGCTAAGTATTAATCATTTTGTCTTTCTCTCAGTAAATATCTTTTTTATAATGCTTTAATGGAGTCCATTTCATAGACTTTCAAGTGAGATAAGTAAAAATGTGAATATGAAATCATAGAAATATTTATGGAAAACATTAGCTTTTATGTTAAATGTCTCCTGAAAATTCCTGACAGCACACTCTTAATTTTTAACACATACTATAATGAATCATGACAAACATCAGTCAACATGAGTCACTAGACATTAACTATTAACAGTTATGCAAGGCAAACTTGCTCTGACATTCTGTAAATGCACACGTTTTGTCACATTTGTGCCAGGACAGGAAGACCACTACATTCAGTCTGAGCCATGGACAATAGTCTGGCAATATGTAAAGTAGTTTCAGCTAATTATTATGTAAATCACTTCAAGAAAAAATAAGGTTGTTTAAAGTATGGTGACTCAGAGTTGTGTTACTCTTTAAATTGTTATCTATCTGGTTTGAAATACAGAGGGTATTTAATCTAATAATGGGTAGTATACCTGTGGATGTTTTTTAAGGTAACAACAATCAAAAGAGAGGTATCACATTCTCAGTTTGGAATGCTATTAACTTCTCTCCTCTGAGCTTTTAATGTTTTCCTCATTCAAAACACTGACTCCAGACACTACTCCCTGTACTGCTGCTTTCCTACCGCGACATGCTCGGAGACTGGGCCAACTTCTGGAAATGAGCCTTGGCATACAGAATGCTGTGTTACTGAAATGACTAGGTGACATACTTGTTATCATCTGGCTTTGCATACAATATTTGTCAGACAAAAAATACTTTGCAAATAGCACATATACTAAAGTACCTTAAATGTATTTGTATCCTTAGATAATCTAATCCTATTGTCTAAAATCTCCTCAACATAACCAACCACAGGAGTTTACCCTTTTTGCCCCACACTGCCTGGTTGCCAAAGGGACAGTGTCTTCATTTCATTCAGATCTGCTTGAATGTCACCGTATCAGATTGAGTTCTGGTAACCGCATGCATTGAAATAGCATCGTCGTCCCATCACTCTATATTGTCTAATTGGTTAATTTTCAACACAGTGTTTATCATAAACACATATCTACTTAATTGTGAATTTTTGTGTTTCCCTACGAGTATACGATTCTGCTGAAACATGAGCTCTATTTGCTTGCTCACTCTTTCATCCCTTGCTCCCGGAATTTAAGACTAGTCAAATAACACATGTTAAATGGCTGAATGATTATGACTAGTGAATTTTATTAAAGTCAGATGACATCTCTATGTAAACAATCTTGAAACCTTTGTGAATTTTAACTAGGTAAATTGGTATCATGTACAGGCAACATCAACAAACATACTTATAAAAATTGGGTACAAGTAATGGCACTTTCATTTATTTACAGCCTGTTCCTATGGGAGTATTGAGCTGGGTATCATCAATGAACTATGCATCAACTGAAGAGGAGAGATGTCAGCATCAAAATAAAAATAAATATTAACAATTCTTGTACAAGCTGAAGAATAATTTTGTCTTATTTTAAAGAAGATAAGTGAATTTAGAAATAAAAGGGAATATGACATTTTACCTTACCTAAATCTTATTTTAAGTACTGTTCTGATTATCTGATGACCAGATACTTCCTGAGTTGAAAGATAGAAGAATTATATTTTGCTTTATGCCCATACAATAAGATTTCTTATTTTTGTATTTCAGTTAAGTTGTATAAACAAGCTGAAAAATGCTAACATCAAAATTGTTACTTCTAAATATTCATATTTTATGAATGTTTTTAGAATAAAACATGCAGTATTTCTCTCTGAGGGAAAACCTCATAAATACCAAAAACCTCTTAGACCACCCTCTTAGTTTAAAGAGCTCTCTGGTCTTTCTGAAAGAAATAACAGCATTATAATCAGAGAATCTCAAGTAGAGAAATACGATTATAAATATTATCCCACTGATTCACCAAATTCTCAAATCAAAACAAGACTTTGTTTCTAAGTGCGCTCTTTCATCCCATTTTCAATGTAGAATACCTGCTTCAACAACTAAAGTACTCTTCAGTGCTTGAAATTTTAAATTAAAAAAAAAAAAATCCAGTCAGTAAATCCTCAGAAATGCATTCAGACAGGGGCCATGTGTGTGCTGTGACCTAGGTAGAGATAACCTACTGAGGCTCAAAGAGATTGACTTTGGAGCCAGACTAAGCACATTCAAATCTTGGCTCAACTACTCACTAATTGTGTAATGTTTGGTAAATTATTTAATTCCCATTTTCCTAATTTTATTATAATAATACAGGCATTAATAATAATACCTAGACATTAATGACATCTTAAGAATTAAGTGAATAGGACATCTGGCTCATTATAAGCACAGTAAAGGCATTTTTATCATTATTTAACATAACTGTTATTATCTCTATGGGATTTGCCTATTATTTTAAGAATATGTGGGTATTATGATCATTTATGTTAGCTAGTTAATTTGAAGTATTTCAATATAATAGTAATCAAATGTATTAAAATAAATATCTACATGAGCATCACTAAGCATCAATTTTTATTTACTGTTAATATGAGAGTCATAAGTTATCCATATACTAACAATGATTTGATAAGACATTCTGGCCTTTAAAAACAACTTTTCAATATCTTTCTATAGTGATACTGATGTGACCATTGTAAACATTTACTGACCATATTTTATGGCTAATAATGAGAGAAGTGTTAAGAAGGAAATGATAGATAGGGGACATAAAAATGTTTATGACAAAGTCGTTGTCTCCTAAGGGTTAAAAGAATCTTCAGAATATGATTTATTTTCTAGAAGTCAGGCATAGGTTAACTCAGTTAACATTATTAACATTGCATTTTGATATTTATTCTCACTTAATAATAAATTTTCAGATTTCTTACCAAAACCAAGGTACTTCTATATGAAACTTATCAGACTTATTGGGAAAAATCATCATTTTATAAGTGTTTTGGGGGGAAGTATTATGCTGTCATTGGAACTTTAATAAATACCTCAATATTCATGCCTTGGTAATGTCTTGCTGCTAAAAATAGAAGAAGAGTAACATGAATGAAGTTTGCATTATTTATTTTTGTTCTTTGTAATATTTTATACTCTTAACTCACTTCTCTCTCCTCTTCTCCCTCCCAAACATACACACACACACACACACACATTCATCTAATGTAAAATATTCTGATCTAAATAGTCTACTCATTGAGAGATGAGCTGTGTAAGAGCATAAGATAAGAAAAATTTAGCACTCTATTTTTATCTATCCTGCAGAATTCTCCCCTTGAATCTGGTTGATCATTCAACTTGTTCTTGACCAGATGTAAAGGAGGTGAGGGAAAACATTTTTGAATGGTTCTATATCAAATTATTTACTTTGAAATGTGTTTAACTAATTAGTGCTCCTGTCAATACATGACTTCAGAGCCCTTCTGGTGACATGCAAATACCAACTTGCCCATAGGCTGTGCCCCTAAACTAAGGGATTTAGATATTAGCATAACAATGAATTGTGGGGTAAAGGCATAGAGAGCAAGATTGCTCACACTCAGTACTCATTCACAAAAGACAAGTAGTGTAGTGAGAAAATTTTGGGAATTTGGCATCTTTAGCTGATGTGTCAAATTGAATGATTATGGGGTCACACATTGAGATACTTCCTAAAATAAATTAGCTTATTTGCAATGAATCTTTGTTTTGGCATGGCTGCTAGCCAGTTGTTGTAACAGGATGTTTATAAAAATGAATATGTACAAGCACATTATTTGCTAATGCCATGCTAAACTAGAATCAAAACAGGCATGCATCAGCATGCATTAAAATTGAATGACAATTAAATAAGTACTGACACATTTTTCAATTTGTCTTCTCAAATTACCCAAACAGTTTGTTAAAAACCATAAGAGTCAGACATCTATGCAGCAGACATAGGAGAACCTAAGAGCATAAAAAATTTTGGTAGGAATAAAAGGAGATATCGAGAGTAATACAGTAACAGTAGCAGATTTTAACACTCTACTGACATCAATGGACAAATCTTCCAGACAAAAAATCAACAAGGAAACAGTGACCTTAAATGACACACTAGACTAGGTGAATTTAATTTATATTTACAGAACATTTCATCCTGAAAGAGCAGAATATAAATACGTTTAAAGTGCACATGGAACATTCTTTTGGATAGACCACCTGTTAAGACACAGCAGTCTTAACAAATTCCAGAAGATTGAATTCAAATTGCATCTTCTCTGACCACAATGGTATGTAACTAAAAATCAATTATAATAAAAAAATGAAAAACACTCAAACATATAAAGTTAAATGACATGTTGCTAAACAATGAATAAGTTAACTGTGAGATCTGAAGTTACTTTGAGACAAATGAAAATGAACACACAACAAACCCAAATCTATGGGGCACAGCAAAAGCAGTTCAAAGAGGGAAATTTGTAGCATTAAAGGCCAACTGCAAGAAGCAAGAAAAATCTCAAATAAGCAATCTAAACCTATACCTAAAAGAACAAGAAAAAGAACAACAAACAAAATCCATGGTAAATAGAAGAAAGGAAACAACAAAAACTAGACTGGAAATAAATGACAGAGACTAAAAAAGCAATACAAAAAAATCGAGTAAACCAACAGCCAGTTCTTTGAAAAAACAAACAACATCAACCACCCTTTAACCAGACTCATCAAGAAAAAAAGAGAGAAAACCCAAATAAATAAAATCAGAAATGAAATAGAAGTAACAATTGACACCACAAGAAATACAAAGGATTTTAAGAAAATACTGTTAATAGCTATATGTCAATAAATTAGACAGCCTGGAAGAAATGGATTGATATCTAGAAACATAACATTTTCTGAAACTGAATCAGGAAGAATCAGAATACCTAAATAGACCAATTGCAATCAATAAAATCAAAGTAGAAATCAAGAAACCCCCAGCAAACAGAAGTCCTGGACTTGAAGGCTTCACAGGTGAATGTTACTAAATATTCAAAGTAGAAATAACAACTATCCTTTGCAAACTATTCCAAAAAAAATATCAAGAGGAGGAAAGGTCCCCAAGCTCACTTTTTTGAGGCCAGCATTATCCTAATTCCAAGACCAGACAAGGACACTACAAGGAGAGAAAATTATAAGCCAGTATCCCTGATAAACATAGGAGCTAACATCCTCGACAAAATAATAACAACCTGATTTCAGCAACACATTACAAAGATCATACACCATGATCAAGTGGGATTTATTCTGGGGATGCAAGGGTGGTAAAATAGTCACAAATCAGTAAACATGATACACCACATGTACAAAACTAAAGATGAAAATCACATGATTATATCAAAAGATACAAAAAAGCATTTGATAAAATCCAGGATGCATTTATGATTAAAAACTCTCATCAAAGTGGGAATAGAGGGATTACACCTCAGTTTAAAAAAAGGCCATATATAACAAACCCACAATATCATACTCAACGAGAAAAAAATAAAAGTGTTTCCTTTAAGATCAAGAACAAGATAGGGATTTCTGCTTTCACCACTCCTATTCAACATAGTACTGGAACTCCTAGCTGCAGTAATCAGACAAGAAAAAGAAATAAATGCATACAAATGGGAAAAGAAGAAATAGAACACTCATTATTTGCAGATGATATGATAGTGTATATAGAAAACCCTAAAGACTCCACCAAAAAACTACTCAAAATATTGAGTAAATTCAGTAAAGTATCAGACTACAAAACAAATATCTAGAAATTGGTTGTATTTTTATAAACCAATAACGAACTATCAGAAAGAGAAACAATCAATCCCATTTACAATTGCATCAAAATATGTTATTTAGAGAAAAATTTACCTAAGTAGGTACAAGACCTGTACTCAGAAAATTATAGCATAATGGAAAAAAATTGAGAAAAGTACTAAGTGGAAACATATACCATATCCATATAGCATGTATAAAAAGAATTAACATTAAAGGATCCATACTACCAAAAGTAATTCATAGATCGACACAATTCCTATTAAAATACCAATGGCAAATGTCACAGAACTAGAAAATATAGTCCAAAATTTATATGGAACCACAAAAGACCCTGAGTATCCTTAGCAATATTGAGAGAGAAGAACAAAGTTGTAGATATCACACTACCTGATATCAAACTATACTACAAGTCCATAGTAAACAAAACAGTATGGTACTGGCATAGAAACAGGCATACAGATCAATGGAACAAAAGAGATAGCCCGGAAATAAACCCACACTTTTATTGTCAATTAACATTTGACAAATGAGGCAAGAACATACAATCAGGTAAAGAGAGTCTATTCACTAAATGGTGTTGGGAGAATTGGACAGATACACACACACACACACACACACACACAAATGAAATTAGACCACCTCCTTACACCATACACAAAAATAAACTCCAAATGAATTAAAGACTTAAGTATAAGTCTTTAAACCTTAAAAATCCCAGAAGAAAAAACAGGCAGTAAAATCTTGGACAATTTTCAAAGCAATATTTTTTTCTTATATATCTCCTAGAGCAAGGTAAACAAAAAAAAAATAAAAAAGGACTACATCAACTAAAAAGCTTTTGTACAGCAAAGGAACCATCAGACAAATTAACAGGCAATCTACTGAATGGGAGAACACATTCACTAATGACACATCTTATTTGGGGTTAATTTCCAAAAGTTTTAAAGAACTTAAATAACTCAACGCCAAAATAACCCCAAACAATTCATTTAAAAAATGAGCAAAGGACCTGAATAGACACTTCTCCAAAGAGGACATACAGATGGCCAATAGACATATGGAAAGCTAATTAGAAAACTTATAGTAAAAAAGAAATATGAAATTATATATTTTTGAGCATGCTTAACAGTTTCTACAAAACATTTTTGAAACGAAAATTTTTGGAAAAATTTTTCAGAAATAAACTGATCTTTAATGCTAAGTTATAGAAAATATATTTTGACAACAAATTCAAATTAATAAAGTTTGGACTTCCTGTCAAGATGGAAGCACAGGGAAATACAACTTGCCTCCTTGCACAACCATATCAAAATTACAACTAAAATATGGAACAACCATTACTTAGGGCCATCAGAAATCAAATTGAACGGAAGTCTGACAACTATGGAATTAAAGAAAGCCCATCCATCCAGACTGGTAGGAGGGGGAGGAAATGTGGAACAGGCTGGTCCTACATCCATGTGTGGTGGATAAAAATTCAGGAGGGATATCTTGGTAGCAAGGAGTCCCAGCCCCACAACAGGCCCCCCAGCTAAGGGTTCCATGCCAGGAAGATAAGTTCTCACAACTTTTGGCTGCAAAAAAAAAGCAGGGATTGAGTTGGTGGAAGAAACTTCTGGAGTCCCAAGCAGTTCTCTTTAAAGGACCCATATAGGGACTTACTCAGATTCACTCCCTCTGAGCTCCAGTACCAGGTAGCAAAGGCAGGAGCAGCATAGAGGAAGGAACTGAAGTGTCTGGCATCAAGGCGGGAGCTCTCAGAAAGAAAAGTGCGTAGAGTCCATTGTCCCATTTCTAAGCCCTCCAGCACACAGCCACAGAGTCAGCAGGGAGATGCCATATCTGAGACTCCATTAACCTAGCTAACATGGCTTGTCTGGCCCTGGAGATCCCTTGAGACTTCTGTCCCACCCAAATTATGGGCTCACCCAAGCTGAGAATAGTGGCTTTTCCATGTGAATGTCTGGTTTGACTGATGGTTTACAGCTTCCTAAATCCCATCAAACAAGCAACAGCTGGCTTCAGTGAGCCTCCAGCTCCTATATCTGTTGCTAAGTGGCCCCATGGCAGCACTAGCAGCAGCCAGCTTAGATATACAGCTTGGCTTCACCTGGGAATCTCCAAGCCTAGCACCAGTAGCAGCCATCTCAGACTGCTTTATTGCTCATACTGGGAGGCCCTGAGAAGAACACAGATTGGAGCTGACCTGGGCCTGCACCACCCAGGAATCCCCGGAGGCTGCCACCCAGTGGAGAGCTATAGACCATGTTGAAGCATCACCACCCTGCCCCTGAACAGCTGATCCTCCACGGAAGGCAGAAGTCGGTGGTCAGTGGTCACAGCCAGTCCTTGCAGCTGACTAGCCTGGGTGAATTCCTCCCTTTGATCTACCAACAGCACTCAAGGCTCAACTATAAGAGGAGAGTTACTCAGCCCACATGAAGGGTAACGATCTTGGGTGACAGAGGAGCCTGTGCTACTAGACCTTTTAGGACATCTACTACATTAGGCTGTACTACCAAGATGGGGAGTCATAACAACTCTACCAGATACATGGAAACAAACATAGGGAGGCTGTCAAAATGAGGAGACAATGAAACATGACCCAAGTAAGTAACAGATCAAAACTCCAGAAAAAGAACTAAACAAAATGGAGATAAGCAATCTCTCAAATGCAGAGTTCAAAGCACTGGTTATAAGGATGCTCAGGAACTTAGTGAGGACCTCAACAGTATAAAAAAGATTCAGCCAGAAATGAAGGATAGAGTAATGAAAATAAAGAACAATTTAGGGAAATCAACAGTAGAGGTGATTAAGTTGAGAATCAAATCTGCCATCTGATATATGATATAGAACATAAGGAAACAAACAAACAACCAATCAGAACAACAAGAAGAAAAAGAATAAAAAAACTGATATAGTCTAAGTACCCTCTAAGTGTTCCAACATTAGCCTCATAGGGGTGTCAGAAGGAGAAGAGAAAGAGTAAGAAATTGTAAATCTATTTGAAAAAATAATGAAAGAAAACTTCCCTAACTTGGTGAAGGAAATAGACATGCAAGTCCAGGCAGCATGCAGAGTCCCAAACAAGGTGGATGCAAAGAGGCCCACTCCAAGACACATCATAATTATAATGCCAATGGTTAAAGATAAAGAGGGAATGCTAAAAGCAACAAGAGAAAAGAAGTTAGTTATCTACATGGGTCTTTCCATTAAACTGTCAGCTGATTTCTCAAAAGAAACTTTGTAGGCTAGAAGGAATTGACAAGAAATATTCAAAGTCATGAAAGGCAGGGACCTATAGCCAAGATTGCTCTACCCAGCAAAGTTATCATATATAATCAAAGAAAAGATAAACAGCTTCCCAGACAAGAAAAAGTTAAAGGAATTCATCATCACCAAACCATTATTGTATGAAATGTTAAAGGGATTTGTTTAAGAAAAATAAGATCAAAACTATGAACAATAACATGGCAATAAATACATATATATCAACAATTGAATCTAAAACAAACAAACAAACAAACAAACTAATCCAACAGAAAGAAAAGAGACAGAATCATGGATACAGGGAGCGTTTGGATGGATGCCACATGGGAAAGGTATGTGAGGGAATGGGTGAAAAAGTGAGGGGATTAAGAAGTACAAATTGTTAGTTACAGAATAGCCATTGGACTGTAAAGTACAGTATCGGAAATGGAGAAGCCAAATAGCTTAAAGGCATGACCCATGAACATGAAGAATGGTGAGGGGATTGCCTGAGGTAATGGGTGTTGCTGGGTGGAAAGGGACAAAGAGGGAAAATTGGGACAACTGTAATATTATAATCAATAAAATATAATTAAAAATAAGACCAATAAAGTTTAACATGAATGACTCATCATTCTGGAAAGGAACTCTGGCATGGACACATAAAGTATTACTTTAATTTCTCCAAACTTACAAACAATATCTTTTCATCCCACGTCCCTATCCATTGTTCTTCTTTTTGATTACTGGCGCCATCTTGAAGCACTTTCTTCAGTTGGAATACCACTGTTGCTTTCATTTCTTCTTCCCTACTTATTGCTCCTCAACAGTCTGATTTGGTATTTTCCCCCATCTCTGAGCCCCTTAAAACTTAGAGTGCCCTGGAAGAAGATGCTAAACAATAAAACTGATAAATCCCTCTCCCAAAATAGACTGAAACTCATCTTCTACTATCTCTTAAAGTCATAAAGACAGAGTTGTGCCTGACTTTCCTTATGTACATTATGTGACAGAGAAGTTATTTATCCCAGAAGTAAAGGAGCTCACAAAACAATTATAATGAAAAGAGATTACAGAAAAAAAAAAAAAAAGGACAAGACAAAGGACATAGACAATAACTCAAAAAACATGAATGAACCCTGGCTGGTGTGGCTCAGTGGAATGAGTGCTGGTTCCATTCCCAGTTCAGGGTTCACCGGTTCCATTCCCAGTCAGGGCACATGCCTGAGTTGAGGGCCAGGTACCCAGTAGGGGGTGTGTGAGAGGCAACCACATGTTTTGTGTTTCCCTCCCTCTCCTCCTCCCTTCCCCTCTGTCTAAAAATAAATAAAATCTTTACAAAAATCATGAATGAGAGAATATGATAGAATCGTAATTTAAGAATGTAAAGGAAAATAATTTAGAATTTTATTCCAGCAAATTGTTATTTAAATAGAGGGCATGAAAATATATTCTTGGCTATATAAGACTTCAAAAGATTTGCTACATGAACACCACATTGAACACAATGTGTATGAAGTATATATAATAGCGGACACGTTCAGAAGATATCTGAAGAAAAGATGAACATATGCTCTAGTAACATTAGTTATTGTCTTAAAATGTGTATATCTGTATCTATTTACCTAGGTTTATCTATTATCTATCTATCATTATGTATCACCTATCTATCATACTCAGTCTTAAAAATCTAATCGTGTGATGAAGTTGGAAGGAGATCAAGAGTTCTAAAAATGTAGAAAAATATTTTTATTCTTAGACTAAAAATAAGGATATTAATTTTTTATACGCACCCAAGAACATGTTTATTGATTTTAGAGAGAGGGTATAGGAAGGAGAGAGAGAGAGAGGGAGAGAAACATTGATGCGAGAAAGAAACATTGATTGGTTGCCTCTCATCAGATTTTGATTTGGAAAAGATTAAAAAAAATAAATTTAATCTTATTCATCTCCAGTATTTAGAAGATACATGATATTAGAGTAGAGCTCAAATAAAATTGTCCTTTGAGTGTATGTGGGATTAGTAAGAATTGTGTCAGCAGTTAGTACTCAAGTTTAAAGTCTTTTATTATTACTTCTAATACTGGAAAGTACCTTTTTCATCAGCTCTGTAAAACTGTATTGTTTCACAAAAATACCCTCCTCTTTTTATATTATTTTAGATGTTCTGTGAATTAGCAATGAGTTGTATTTTTAAGGAGTAATGATTTATCCATTTAACATAAACTTGTAAAGGTACAATGTGTTTACTGGGAATTGTGAATACCTACTGCATGGTTAAGTGTCCTTGGGTCATTTTAAGTACGTAGGTAGGCCTTCAGAACCCACTTTGACTCAGTTTTATTTCAGGACAGTAGACTGCTAACAGAAATTAAAAATTAAAAAATAGATTTTCACACATGATTGGCAAACCAAATCTGCTGAGATTTCTCTAAGTCTAGCTTGCTGTTGGCTGCTATTTAATTAACCAGTACACAAATAACATGTCCTCAGTTTAATTTTCATTCTGTAGTTCAATACTGTAAACTATTCACAACATAATTAAAAGTCCTGAATTCTCCCAGGAATGATATCATCAGTAAGCAACCAACCCATGAAACAGAGAAGCCTGACTGTTACTCTGTCTGCTAAGTTGTGTGTGTTAATACAGCCGCCCAAGTGCTCTTTGCTTGGTCTGACTGAGCCGAGAAAACCCCAGCTGGCGTCCGAGCTACCTGCTTTTACAAACCCCTCCAAGCATCTGATCTCCAGGAGGGCTTGATTAAAGTTAATATATAAATTGCATTGTATTTTATTGAATTTCATTGAATTTTCTTAGTGAATGAACTTATTCTCAGACAATACAAATTCATTCTACTGAGAACAAGTATAATTATTGTCAGGTTTCCAGTTTGATGTTTATCCTAAACAAAAATAAAAAGAAATAGGTTGCAGCTTGACAATGCCATTTAGAAAAATTATTCAGTTTTAGATATAGATGTTTAAAAGTAAACACCATTTCTTTTTTGGATAGTCACTTTTTAAAGACTTAATCATTTAAACTTTAACTAAAATATCTACAGAATTATCATTGACCTATTTATTTCAGCTTTATGCAAAGCACATGATTACTTCATTGTGAATACTTCCACTGATTTCTTTCAGCAGTCACAGTGAAGAGAGAATAAACAGAATTAACAGTGCAGTGCAATAGTGTTTATATAATTGTTATAGATACCCAAGCTCTCCTCTAAAAGTCCAATATTTTCAGGAACCTAGCAGCCTATCTACTTGTTACTTTGATATTTTTGATTCAATGCATTCAAACATTTTATGGTTTGGGTAAAATCTAAGTTTTATGAATGATTCTCTTTTATCTGAATTAACCCAATGCATGATGATTTTGTTGATATGGAAAAAAATAAAAAAAGTTTTGCTTTATTGCGTTATTTCCTGAAGGAGTGTACATTCTTTTAATTGTCCAAACAAGTCTCACACTTGAAAAATTGTCACTCGAATAAGCAGACACGTATTTAGCGTATTGGGGTAAGTGTGCTGGGCATGATGCTAGTGTCTGTGAATGAAGGAAGGATGAGGCTGTGCTGTCTGTCAGATGTCTTCTTGGCAGGTGCCAATGAGGAGCCAGAGTTATTGATTTTGATGCTGACTTGCATGTTGCATATTTAAAGAAATTCAATATTGAAATTGATTTAGGTTAAACAACCGAGTATGCGTGGTAGGCCATCTCAATTGTCAGATTCTTAGAATTAAAAATAGGCTAAAGTGAGAATATAGAGATTTCTCAGAGTTTGATTTAGGAACTGTGTATTAAAATGGCTGTAAATATTTGGGGGGAAGTATTTTTGTCATATCATTTGAAGAGTCACCCTGGCAGTCAAAAAATTTTAGAGATATGTTTCCCCTTAAATATTATGATTTTTAAATTTTTTTCTCCTGACCTGAGTGGAAATGAAGAACTATGTTCTGAAGTTAGTATCTCTTCTTAACTGTTTTCTTTTTTCTCTAGGCTAGCTTAAGAGTCAACCTTGAGCCCCAATTGTCTATGGAGCCTGTTTTATTAAACATACTTTTTGCCATTCTAATGTCCAGTTTGTGTTTTAAAAGGGCATAATACTTATATTAATCAGATTATAAATGCAAAGAGTTTAGCACTTTCCATTTTATCTGGCCCGCTTCATACATGCACATTAGTGTCCCCAGCATTTTTGCATGTGTTCCCTGGGTTAAATGATCTCAGTTTTCTTAGTTCACTTTTTATTTGTTCAAAACACTACAGTATTGAAACTTGTGGGATTAGCTTCTCTCACTTAACAAAGTGCAGATACATTTCATGTATGTTTTTGTATGGATTAATATTTCACTCATTTCTATTGCTGAGAGGTATGCCATTGTACGGGTACATTGCTTATTCATTCAGTTACTAAGATACATCTAGGTTGGCTTCAGATTTTGGTGCTATAAAATACTGCACACAGATTGTGCTGTGTTGCTGTGGTGGGGGGGGTGCTTATGCACATCTTCAATACATTTCAATAAATACCTAATATGAGATTGCTAACTCTCATGTTAATTGTGTTTACTGCCAAATCAATTTCCAAAATGGTTGTACCACCTTACACAACCATTATATTTTGGTTTGATCTCCAAAATATATAAAGAACTCACACAACTCCACTCCAGGAAGACAAAAAACCCAATTAAAAAATGGACAAAAGAGTTGAATAGACACTACTCTAAGGACGACATACAGAGGGCCCAGAGACATATGAAAAGATGCTCAGCATCACTAGCCATCAGAGAGATGCAAATTAAAACCACAATGAAATACCACCTCACACCAGTCAGAATGGCCATCATAAACAAATCAACAGACAAGTGTTGGAGAGGATGCAGAGAAAAAGGAAACCTAGTGCACTGTTGATGGGAATGCAGATTGGTGAAGCCACTGTGGAAAACAGTATGGAATTTCCTCAGAAAACTAAAAATGGAATTGCCTTTTTACCTAGCAATTCCACTGCTGGGATTATACCCTAAGAGCCCTGAAACACCAGTCCAAAAGAACCTATGCACCCCAATGTTCATAGCAGCACAATTTACAATAGCCAAGTGCTGGAAGCAACCCAAGTGCCCATCAGTAAATGAGTGGATCCAGAAACTATGGTACATTCACACAATGGAATTCTACACAGCAGAGAGAAATAAGGAGCTTATACCCTTTGCTACAGCATGGGTGGAACTGGAGAGCATTATGCTAAGTGAAATAAGCAGGTGGTGAGGGACAAATACCATAGGATCTCACATTTAACTGGAACATAAGCGACAAAAGAAAAAAGCAAGCAAAATATAACCAGAGACATTGAAATTAAGAACAATCTAACAATAGCCAGAGGGGAATGGGGAGGGGATTGTGGGGAAAAGGTTTTCAGGAACTATTATAAAGGACACATGGACAAAACCAAGGGGGAGAGTGGAAGCGAGGGAGGGAGGTGGGTTTGAATGGGGATGGGGGAAGGGGAGGAGAGAAAATGCAGGCAACTATAACTGAACAACAATAAAGTAATTTAAAAAATGGGTTATTTCTTTTTTATTGTGAGTTTTAAAAGTTTTAATATATTCTGGAAAAAATACATTTTAAATGATATGCAGTTATTTTTTCCAAACTATGGCTTGTTTTTTCATTCTCTTGAAGACTAAGTGTTTTTAGTATTTACAAGTTTTTGTTTAGGCATATTCTTTCAATTCCCGTGAGTATACACCTAGGAGTAGAATTGCTGGGTCACACGGTAACTTGGTATTTTATTTTTTAAGGGACAACCAAATTGTTTTCAAAGCAGTCTCATCATTTAACATCCCCCTAGAAGGGTAAGAGTGTTCCAATTTTCCACATCCTTAGCTACACATTTTATTGTCATTTTGATTACAGGCATCCTAGTGAGTCTGTAATGATATTTCAGTTTGGTTTTGATTTGCATTTTCCTAGCTCCTAATGCTGCTGAACAATTTTTATGTGCCTATTGGCTTCCATTCCAGATATTATAATAATGAATTCCTTGTTTTTATTTTTCTTAAAATATAATTTCTCTTTAACTTTTGAAAGATACTATTGCTAAAAACAGAATTTCTGGTTAAGGGTCTTTCCTTCAACAATTTGAATGTAACATTCCTGTCTCTTGACAGTTATAGTTACTGGAGAGAAATCAGCTATTAATACTCTTAAGAATTGTTTTTACATGATGAGTTGCTTCTTTCTGACCAGTTTTATGACATCCTTGGTCCTTTGTCTCTGAGTTTAATTATGATATGTCCCAGTGTGGATCTTTTTGAATTTATTCTACCTGCAAATTTTTTGAACTTCTTAGATGTGTAGATTAATGTTTTTCAACCAGTTGGATGTGTTTTCTTCAAACATATTTTTCTTCAAATATATTTCATGTCTCTTTCTCTCTCTCATCTCCTTCTAAGAATCCCATTATGTGTATGTTTATAAACCTGCTGGCTTCCATCAAATCACTGAGGATTTGTTCATTATTCTTCATTGCTTTTTTTCTTTCTGTTATGTAGACTAAGTAATTGACAAAATTTATTGACTAATTTTCAAGTTTAATTCTATTTTTCTTCTGTCAGCTGAAATTGTTTGAGTCAAATTTTTGTTTTTAGTTATTGTACTTTTCAACTTAGAATTTCTATTTGATTTTTAAAATGTAATCTTTTTTTAAATTGATATGCTATTATAGTTGTCCCAATTTTTCCGAATGTGCTTCCTTCCACCCAGCACCTCCCACTCACTCTGGCAATTCCCCCTCCTTTGTTTATGTCCATGGGTCATGCATATGAGTTCTTTGGCAACTACATTTCCTACACTTGCTCTCAACATCCCCCTGCCTATTCCGTAACTACCAATTTGTACTTCTTAGTCCTTTCACCTTTTCCTCCATTTCTCCAGAACCCCTCTCCCGCCCCCGCGACTCTACTGGTCACCATCCCAATGATCTCCATATCTGTGATTACGTTTCTGTTCTGCTTGTTTGCCTCTTCTTTTTTTTTTTATTCAGTTGTTGATCGTTATGTATTTATTGCCATTTATTGTTCATGGTTTTGGTCTTCTTTTTCTTAAATAAGTTCCTTTAACACTTCATGTAATAATGGCTTGGTGATGATGAACTCATTTAGCTTCATCATGTCTGGGAGCTTCACTTCATTGCCCTTCAATTCTAAATAATAGTTTTTCTGGATAGAGTAATCTAGGTTGTAGGTCCCTGCTTTGATGACTTTGAATAAATATTTCTTTCTAATCCATTCTAGCCTGTGAAGTTTATTTTGAGAAATCAGCTGACAGTATAATCTCTTTATTGATATGCTATATCGATGAGACATTATTCTCATACACTCTTTTAGTTCCTAGAGCATATTTATAATATTTGATATACAGCCTTTGTCTAATAAATCTATTACAACTAGATTTCCTAAGGGATAATTTTTATTTCTAGATTTTCCTGTATTGATCATATTTACCAATATTTTTACATGTCTCATAATTTTGTTGTTTAAAATTGGACTTTTTAATATAATGTGACATAGACTTTTAAACAATTTATAATTTTGATAATTCTTTATTTTTCATTCCATGGTGGTATATGTTACAGGTATAATTTTCTTTGCTACTTAGGGTTTGCTTACTCAGTAAACAAAAAAAAATATTGTGGCAACAGAATATATATATTTAAAACCTTCCTTTCTTAGTAATTTTCTTGGAACTACTGGTGTAATTTCTTTGTGCAGAGAGTGAAGTAGTGTATGTTAGCAACTATAAGAGAAATTTCAGAAGAACTTACTTATAGTAACATTATTACCATCGACTAACATTTATGTTCTTTTCACGTGAAGACTACACTCATGTGTCAAATCATGATATTATTTTACTCACTGGAGCATTTGGCTGCCCAAGCTAAAATTTGGATGACTGTGAGCCGAAAATCCACAGAGGTCAGTTGAGAATATGTTATTTGGCTAATTTCTTTCCTCTCACTATATATTAATTTATTTAACTTTAGTAACTGTTCTTTAGGTCCCTAAATTTGGACTTATTGCCTATAGCTCCTATTGTGCAGAGGTTTTATTATTTAATTCAGTAATTTTTTTTTATTTTGTCAGTATAGATGGTTTATTTCTGCATATCTATTCTAATTGAGAAAACTTTCCAATTACATATCAAACCATGTTATTCACTACCATTTACTACCTTGAAGTACCTATTACTTATGTTCCAATAGTGTGCTGGTTGATTTGTTAGTAGGTAGAAAAATACTTAGTTTTATGGCAAAATTATGAATTTCTTTCTTGTTTATGAATAGTATATGTTATCAGCTTTTCTCTAAACAGATACCTACATACCTTTCCAAATTAAAAAAAAATGTATTCCACGTTTTTTCCTAAAATATAAACAAACAATCCATTCTGAACTACAAAGCAATTTATTTGAGTCAAATTTTTGTTTTTAGTTATTGTGTTTTTCAACTTAGAATAGAACACAACAAAACATGCCTTACATTTTCAAGGTATTAGCAGCTCATTTTATGTGTTCAATTTTGAAAAAAATAACTGCTTATATTAAATAAATGTAATTGAAGGTATTTGTTAATAAACACTTCTAGTATTTGACAACTTAACTAAAAATTATAGTTCCATGCAATAAAGTCAAAATGTTGTCACAGAAAAGAAAGATAATATCACAGAAAAGCAGAGTGTCTGTATAGTAAACTTGGGGCACATAAAAGTTATAATAAAGTATCTGTACTTGGACCTAATATTTGTAACCTAAACATTTTTAAAGAGTTTTTTTTAAGTTGTGTAAGTAAGACAAAACAAGAAAAAAATCAGAGCATGAATTCTGTTATGAGGAGCAGTAGTAAAACCAAATAAAAATTCACATTATACAATTTTAATGTTATTGTCTGCAGGGTTTCCACTTAGATGTCTCACATCCAGCCAATGTCTACTCAAAAAAAAGTTTAAAAATATACTCCTTTTCAAATCCCTTTAGTCTTAATGAGATGTTTTTCATGCCTTGGAGCCTTAGTTGTACAGAAGACTGTCCTTCCTAGGAGAAAGAAATTACTGTACATTTATAGCTCTAATCAGAGGGGTATTCTGAACAATTTTAGTGTTCTTCCTATTGTTCAAGAGGAATCCTGCAACTTTTATTTGTCCTTCAATCTTTACTTTGTCTTTCCTTGCTTCAGACTCCTAACTCTCTATTCACTTAATTAGCTGCGGCCTCATCCTCACTCCGAGGCTGGGAGAGCACTCACCCAGACGCTTCTAAAACCCCACTGGTGGCAAACTATAGTGTTGCTCAGCAAAGATGTGTGTGGGAATCATTCTTACCCTGCAGGAAAGGAAACCATGAAGGCCTCTTGATGTTTTCAGATTGTGCAGGTAAAGTAAATAGCACTTCTGGCATTCATCTTTTTACCTGCTGTTACCATCTTAAGGCTAAGAAAGACAATATAGGTTTATAAAAATAATGTTACATTTAAAAAGATAGAACTTTAACATTCAATGGTTTAATCACATCTTAGAAAAATTCATTAAGATATGTAATCTTTTATATGCTATTTGAGATACTTTAAAAATCAAATTGAAAGAGTGTAATGCACTGAGTTAATTTGTGAATTGCAAACACATAGAACTTGACATCATTTTAATTAATTGTCTGCATAAACAGAAAGGGAGAATACATTCTGAAGGATTCTGAAGGAATTCAGGACAGTAGGGGTGCTAAGAAGGATCAGTAATAAACTTAGATTTGGTTCAGAGGTGGATCAATACTATAAAGTGGACACCAAGAGATCAGAGACACAGGGGGTTCTGGATTAAGATGGAAATAGGGCAAGAGAGGCAAGAAGCTGGGAGTAAGCAAAATGTCAACAAATATATCAAGCCTAAAACAAATTAATGTACAGAGTTAAAAAAAAAAAAAAAACTGGCTGAGTGGAAGAAGATAGGTACACCCTGAGTAAAAGCAAATTAAACGTTGTGGATGCAAAGGCAGATACGTAGAACAAGGTCAGTAGGAGTTTCTAGTAGGAGTTTCCAGTAGGGGCTGGTTGTGTGGATCTGTGGTCGATCATTTGCCTTTAACCTGGTGGTAATAGTTGCAATAGTTTCTGTACTGTCTTCCTTTATTTTGAGTTGTTAAATTTGACTTGATAATAGTAGGCAATCCCCATTTACTCAAACAACCAAGCTTTTGGCAAACTATGTCCCTTGGGGTACTTGACCTACAGCTGTCCCTATAAATACACATTTATGAAATTCATGACATTTTGCATATTATTTCCCCTCACTTTGAAATCTTCCAGGTATGCTGGCAATTTAAAGGCTCTGCAAAGTCCTGATGCAGACAGGTCTGATTATAATGGGTAACACAGACTTTCCAAAGGTTTATTTATTTATTTTTCACCTGTGGCAGAATACAATTTCAAATCTAACCCAACATACTTTGAGAAATGCTGTGTTAATCAGTCTGTTTTATTTAGAACACCCCATCAGATGCTTGGGAAAAATTTTATTATTATTAGGTGTGCTTTTCTCCAGGCTTCAAGTTCTGATTTCCTTGTATTCAAAGATGTCTAAATCCTTCATTATTATACTGGAAAACAAGGCATCTGAAAATAAATAAATAAATAAAATCACATTTGTAGAATAATATAAATGAACAAGAACTTGGGACATCATCAACATATGAGTTCACGTTTTTGTTCTAGTGCAAACTCATTAAGCCAAAAAGGATATTATTTAAAACCATGGTGTCATGTTGTCCTTTTTGGGAAGAGAGAGGAAAAAAAGATAGTGATGGGTACCTTATGCAGTCATTGTGAAGAACAAATTAAATAATATATATAAAAGCACTAATTTTTGTTTCTATCTTACAAAAGTCATTTAATCAATGCTATTTTCTTATTTTATCCTTTTCTGAAATACACTTTTTATTCTCCTATTTATGGAAAATATATATTTAATAATTTATTATAGTTTGCTTTAAATTATATGCTCAAAGTTTTTATTTATATATATGTATATATGTGTGTGTGTGTATATATATGTATATATGTAAAATTTCCCTCAGATGAATGATGGAAAAAACTTAGCAAACACTTCTATTAATGAATATATTTTTAGATATTTATAATGAATATTTGAAAATTTAAAAATCACATTAAATAAGTTTAAGGAGTTGACCTAATCTGCATAAAAACTCTTAGAAAATATATTACTTCTGATCCAAGTTTTCTAAGTTTGAAAGTCTAAACTAAGTCAATAATCAGAAAAATAGACAAGTAAGTGTATGTAGGGAAGCTTAATGAAAGGTTATTTATAATGATAACGTAAGTATAAAAGAACAACCTGTAGCCAATGGAAAACTATGTTTAATGTGTTTAAGCAATGTATTTTTAGATAACTAATTTTTTTATTCTCAAGGATGAAAAATAAAGTATATTTTCCCCCTTTTGCTACTTGTATTTGTTGAATTTTAATAAAATGATCATAGATTACTTGTATAAATTTTAAAATAATGACAATCAATTGACATTGTATAATATTGAAATCTTTTCTTTGAATTTTTAAGAGCGTTTTGAATCTGTAAACCATCCTACAAAAAAAAAATCAAACTTGATTTAAATAAAATACTTCAAACTTGGCTTAGTCATGGAAATAGCATCCTTGAAACTATGTCTATTTTTGTCTCCCTGAGCACAAATGACAAGATAAAGAACGAATATATTGAGGAAAACTGTCCCAGAGCACTCCCGATAACAGTGATAACATTTGCTATATTAACATTTTGTAAATCAACTGAAGACATTTTGCTGATAGCAGCTGGAGCACAATTCTGTTCCATGGCATGAGGTCACTGAAATTTCGAGCAGGACTGGATGACTTGAACCACGCTAGCACTTTTCAGTAGTCCGGACAGACTGTGAATGTGCAGGCAGAACTGGGCTTTGGCACTAATTATGTTCCGCTTTGCGTAGCATAGCCTTGCTTAATATCCTCAGTGCCACAGTAAATCTTACCACAGGTTAGGCTGCCTGTGAGATTCAGCCAAGAAGAACCCTGGATGAGAAAAGCTATTAATAACTCACATGTAATTTGAATGTGATAGTATGTTATGGGTAAAATTGCAGAATCAGAAAACATTTATCTCAGAACATCAAGGGGTAGGAAAGAGGTGCTCATGTCTCTTCACTCTGACGAGTCCCTTCAGGAGAGTGAGGTTACCTTCCGTGAACCTACCTTTCCCTGCTTGACCCTAGTGATACAAATATCTGAAATGGAGGTTTAAAAAAGGAAATGGAGGTTAAAACAACAAAATGAAATGATTATATATCCTACAAATACGTATCCTACAAACATTTCCTGTAACTGTTAAAGTTTAAATTGCATTGTAAATAACTTTGAGTCTATAACATTTTGTAAGTACAAGCTCTAGTTTAGTGCCCGAGAAATGTGAGAATGGTGTGTCAGAGACAGAAATAAGTGGGGTTGGCAGAGTGTGAGTGTGCACTGTGGAGGTGGGAAATGCAAAATAATGCTAGTGATCAAATGCAGGTATAGCAAATGCTGGAAACAAGGAGATGATATTTTACAGTAGAGTGTCTGAACATAGTGAGTTCTTAAAGAATTCAGGGTCTAATGCTTTTCCCATAAATCAAAGTAAGTTAAAAAGCTAAATATTCTATTTGCTATTACAATTAAAAGATAAAATAATTTATATTGTTAAAAATACTGTAAAAAATATTGACCAAATACAACTTATGTAGAATATTCATGGCAATGACTTACAAATCTTCAGATGCCTAACACCAAAGGTAATATGTTTAAAATTTATTATTTTCTGTTGTCTAGAGTATTCCCTGATTATATTATCAGAGAATCTTAACTCTTAGGTACAATCGTGTTACAAATTTGTATAATTTAAGGCAAAGAGTTGTTATGCATAAAATGTGAGAAAACAGGGCATAGTCAAATTTCTGCTTTCTAATGAAAAATATGTTTTTTCTATATCATTACAGTTACACTTAAAGTGAAAAAATCACAAATTTCAAAAAGTAGATGAGTAGGAGTTTTAATACATCATTAAGTAAAATCTCCCACATAAGTCAAAATCTATATGTATCCTTGGACAACAACACTGGCGAAAGGTCTTATAAACTGTTTCCCTTGAAAGGGATTTGGGCTAGTGTAGGTTCCAGAATTTCTGTAGAGGATTTCTAAAAGCATGACTTCAAACCCTTTATATATCGGTAGTGAAGCAAAAAGTCCTGTTAAGTTTGATTAGTGGACATTTGATCCACATTGACCACCCTACCTAATTCCATGTCTTATGACCAGTTAAGTTATCAAGGCAAGAAGGGTTATTACTGGCAAATTGCCACAGCACAATTATTAGACCAATGAAACATAATACCATTTTTAATATATTAATCCTGTACACCAAAAGTATAAATGTTATGGGATATTTCAACCAGGGATGTTTTATAAGTGTGACATTTTAGACAGAACCAAATATGAAGGACTATTTGGCGTGGCATAAATGTGCTCATGAACGGTTTGGGTAGTACCAAATATGAAGAACATTTTGGTGTGGACCCAATGTCTCTGTGCATATTTTGGACAGGACCAAATGTCCTGCATGGCTAAGTTGAATCGAAAAGTTTAAAGCCATTAGAATTCTTTTGGCATTAAATACTCAAATTTTATGTCTGCAGGTTTGGAAGATTTATTTTCTACTTTTGAAATCTAAAAGTTTTACACAAGTCTCAGAGTTCCGGGTTAATTTGTTTTTAGGTCCTCAGTGAGCCTCTTTAGTGTGAGATTCAACTCTTTTCTGTTACTGGATTGTAGTTTTAAATAATAGCTATCTTCTCCTACTTGCTTCTTCAAGGAACTCTGATACTACGAAGTTTACTCTTCCCTGCATTTTCACTACTTCCACAATGATTCTAGCTTCCATTTCTACTTTCTTTCTGGTCATGTTTACTTTTTTCTTTATGTCATTCTTTATATTCATTTTCTTTCTTCTGTTATTTCTTCTGACTTTATTTAATATCCATTATTAAATTATCATTTGAGCCTTTTCTATTTTAGGCACCTTCTAATTTATTATTTATTTATTATTTAATTTTGTCTTTTTTATATTTTTTTGCTGAGTTCATTCAAATAATTTCATCCTGTGCATCATTTGTAAATTTCTGAGTCAAGTTAATTTCATATCATTAAATGCTTGATAAATATCTTTAATTCTCTATGAACTGTTGACTTACAATTTTCCCTTCATCATTTTTTTTGGTGACGTGCATGGATTTTCCTCTATTGAATTTCCTCAGTTGTATAAATTCTATTTCCTGAGTTTCTGCTATAAGGGCTTTGTATGAATTTCTTTCTTCTATTTTTTTTTTTTATTTTTTAAACATTTTTCGGGCATTTTACAAGGTTTATAGCTAACGCTACCTTTTCTGTCAGAATAGCAAGTCAGATACTTTGGTGGTTTTTCTTGTTTGTTTTCATACTGGTGTGATTGTCTTATTCTATGGATTTATTTTGTCTTGGAAAATTTTTTTTAATTTCCTTATTTTTTCTTGTTCTTTATCCCAGTTCCAAAAGGTATGTCTCCCTTTATGTTTACCTTTTTGTTCTGTATAATCTACATGATTTGAAGTCTAAACATAAAATTGCAGCTGGCTCTTCAAATTGTACCCTTCTCCCTGAAGCATCACTCCCCCTTTCAAGCAACGGTATTTTGAGGTTTATTCCCTGTAGCCTGTATTAGCCTATATTCTAAGATACATAGAAATATTTTTAGTATTTTCAGGCTAGGGCGAACTTAGTCTTTCTGGTGGCAATTTCTGATCACACTTGGGCCCCTTCAATAACTTCCTTCTTCTACCTCTGGTTCCTATTTTTTGGCCTACCTTTAAGGGCCAAAAAATAGGGACCAGAGGCATAGGAAGGAAGAAAAGACTTGAGGTAGCATAAGGGTTTATTGGAGTTGGTCACAGAGGTTGTGACCTCATGTTGACCCACACACTGGACCCGGTAATCAGATGTTCCTCGAACTTCCCTTGTCCTTGTAATGAACTTTACACTAAAGTGCCCGGAGCAGAAGCCATTTCATAGAGGGAACCTCGCAAAAGTCAGGTGTTGTTAAGTTCACCTGGACCCTATGCGTTTTGAACTCAGTTAAAGCCTCTGAACAAATTTTTAAGCTTCCTGTGAGCATGTGGAGATACTTATTTTGCAGCCTCTAAAGACAGGCCTCTAAATTCCCTTGTGTATTAAACCTGGCATCTACCAGTCAGGAATCTTTCTTCAGTCTCTGATTGCACTCTGTAGTTGAAGGTCCAGTTTCAAATTTCACTAGGGGAGATCCGGAGATTGTGAACCAAGAAGTTGGAGCTGGGATTTGCCCCTCTTTCTCTTTTTTATTCAGAGTTAATTTGAAATTTGTTATTCTTTTCAATTTATGTTGAGAATATACTTCTCATGTAGAATTATTTTTCTTTTGCATTGTTTGTATTGTCCTGAGAATAAGTATTAGAAGGTAGATAGCAAGACCGGCCATAATTGTCTACCTCCATTCAATTTCTTTTTCATTTTTTCTATAATTTGCATTAAAATGACCTTTATCCTCTCTAATAAAGATTAAAATATTACTTATTCTAAATGCACATGCTTCTGTGAGATTCTCAATAATACAAGTGATTCTCTTTTTTTAAAACGTAATGTCCAGAACATTTGTATCCCTATAAGTGATATCTACTAAGGAAGGCATTTGGAATTCAATTGAACATTTCTCTACTGCTTCATCTGATGAAAGTTTCCAGACACAGTTTGGAAGTGCTTTCAAAACTACTTTTCACACCACATTTTAAAATCCCCTCAATCTTTTCAGTTGTATACCTTACTTTTGGCACTCGATGCTCTGGTTGTGCTTAGCACTGTCTTCATTATGTACGACCATTATCATAAAGTTCTGTTCCGTCTCAAAGGATACAGTTTTTCTGCCCTTCAGTCTCTTCATTAGAATTGTTTTTCTGATACTGAAGACAATTTTAATAGAATAATTTAAAATATTTTGGAAAAGCAAGATGACTATTTTGAAGAAGGAAGCTAATTTAGATGCCCAATGCTAGTGCTTGCACTTGAAAGTTACCTCTTACCTTACAGTTTCAGTTCTCCCATGGGTAGCAAACGTGTGGAATATCCACGAACGTGATAACACATCCAGCTCTTTTTAGTTTCACTTTGTATGTCAAATAATAAATGGAATTTGGTCAGTTATTTCCATTTTAGTTAATCTCTACAATACTTTTACAAATGCTTCATGATTATAATTGGAATATATTATATAACCTGTAAAATTATAAAAGTTCAAATGCATATTTCATAAAAACTTTATTTAAGTTGGTGCCATGAATAACTACATGGTTTAATTTTTTTGAAGAGGAAGAGAAAGTTCTCAATTTTTGTTTATGACTTTATAATTTTTAACATCGTGTTCCTATAAGAATCTTTACTAATCCAATTAAATATCTCCTGTCATTCGTAGTTGCTTACTTATAAATATAGTGGTTTTTTTTCTGTTTGTGCATTTGTGCTTCTAGTATATGTGTTTGCTTTGACATAAAATCATGCAAAATAAAGAATACCAAAAAAGAGTGCAATGATAATACAAGTAATTTATGCTTATGATTTTCTTTTGTATCTCATTGTTCCTATTCATTTTTTGTAATAAAAGACATTGATTTTTTTTGTTCCATAAATTACTTTATTGTTTTATTGTGAGATCATATGGTATTTGTCCCTCACCACCTGGCTTATTTCACTTAGCGTAATGCTCTCCAGTTCCATCCATGCTGTTGCAAAGGGTATAAGCTCCTTCTTTCTCTCTGTTGCATAGCATTCCATTGTGTAAATGTAGCAAAGTTTCCTGATCCATTCATTTGCTGATGGGCACGTAGGTTGCTTCCAGCACTTGGCTATTGTGAATTGTGCTGCTATGAACATTAGGGTGTATAGGTTCCTTTGTATTGGTGTTTCAGGGCTCTTAGGGTATAATCCCAGCAGTGGAATTGCTGGGTCAAAAGGCAGTTCCATTTTTAGTTTTCTGAGGAAATTCCATACTGTTTTCCACAGTGGCTTCACCAGTCTGCATTCCCATCAACAGTGTACTAGGTTCCCTTTTCTCTGCATCCTCTCCAAACCTTGTCTGTTGATTTGTTTATGATGGCCATTCTGACTGGTGTGAGGTGGTATCTCATTGTGGTTTCATTTTGC
>PVJI01015341.1:0-41492 GCA_004026765.1 Micronycteris hirsuta | reverse complement strand
TTTATTTTTATTTATTTTTAGAGAGAGGGGAGGGGAGGGAGACAGAGAGGGAGAGAAACAGCAATGTACGGTTGCCTCTCACATGGCCCTCACGGGGACCTGGCCCGCAACCCAGGCATGTGCCCTGACGGGGAATCGAACCGGGACCCTCTGGTTCCCAGCCCGCGCTCAATCCACTGAGCTACACCAGCCAGGGCTCCAATACCACCTTTTATCAAGTGCTCATGAAACCAATAACCTGGGTTTACATAAAACTAGCCTCAACAAATTCAAAAGAAATGAAACCATACTGTGTGTTCTCTGACCACCGATAAATCAAACTAGAGATAAGTAACATAAAGATAACATGCAAA
Organism: Micronycteris hirsuta; assembly: GCA_004026765.1. Lineage (NCBI taxonomy): Eukaryota > Metazoa > Chordata > Mammalia > Chiroptera > Phyllostomidae > Micronycteris > Micronycteris hirsuta. The sequence goes on along the minus strand of PVJI01015341.1, from coordinate 41,139 downwards.
TTTTCAAACATTTGGTAAATAAACAATACATTTCTAAATAATCCATAGGTCAAAGAGGAAGTCTCAAGGAGAAAGGTAAAATCACTGAACTGAATGAAACTGAAAATACAACATATCAAAATCTCTGTTAACTGAGCTAACTCAGTGCCAAGAGGAAAATTTATAGCACTAAATTCATACATTAGAAAAGAAACCTCTGAGATCAACAATCTAAGCTTCTACCTCAAGCACGTAAAAAGGAGCAAAGTAGACCCAAAGCATGTAAAAGGAATACACTACAGGAGAAAAATCATATGGTCGTATTATTTGATGCAGAAAAACTACTTGACAAATTCAACACCCATTCATGTTTATAACTCTCTGAAAATTAGGAAAAGAGGGGAACAACTTCAACTTGATAATGAGCCTCTCCAGCAACCCTGCACTGCACTTAATAGTGAAAGACTAAACGCTTTCCCCTAGATTGTGAGCGAGCAAGATGTCTGCTGTCACTGCCCTTACTGTACTGCTGGACGTTTTACCCAGTGCAGTAATAGGGCAAGAAAGGAAATAAAAGGCATACAGGTTCTAAGGGAAGAAAATAAAATTGTCCCTATTTATAGATGACATGATTGCAAACACAGAATGTCTCAAAAAAAAACCCTACAAAGAAATTCCTAGAACTGGTAAATTCAGCAAGGTCACAGGACAGAACATAAATTTAAAAATAGCAATTACCTTTCTGTATGCTTGCAGTTAACACATGGACACTGAAGTTAAAAAGTGCAGATGAAATGGAGACATTGTGTCCATGGTCTGGAAGACTTGGCTGTATTAATCACTACCGTGTGGTGCTACTGGCAGAGCGGCAGACACACAGATCAACAGAATAGAATACAGAACCCAGACACAGAATCACACAAATATGTCCACCTAATCTTGGTAAAGGTGCTGGAGCAATTCTGTGTCCACAGACAAAAAATTTAACTTCAAACTGCCCCAACCAGTGTAGCTCAGCTGGCTGGGTGTTGGCTCACAAAGTGGAAGTTCACTGGTGCGATTCCTGCCTGGGTTCCCGGCCTGGTCCCCGGTAGGGGCGCTTGCAAGAGACAACCCATGGATGTTTCTCTCCCTCTCTTCCCCTCTAAGAATAAATAGATAAAATCTTAAAAAACAAAACCTTTTTATAAAAATAACTTAACCTCACACTAAGTCTTTCAGAAAATTTATGTAAAAATTAATTCAAAATGGACCAGAGACTTAAGTGTAAAACATGAAAGTATTAAAACGTTTAGAAACACAGAAAATCTTTGGGCTTTAGGACAAGGAGTTCTTAGACCTGACATCAAAAGCAAAGAACTGACAAAGAATCAGTAACTAGAAACTAGAAGAAATCTCAAACTCAACAATAAATGCACAAACAATCCAATTAGAAAATGGGGAAACGACATTAGAAGACATTTCATCTATGGAGGAAATACAGATAGTAAAAAGGCACATAAAAAGATCTACATGATTAAGTCTGTTACGGAAACACAAAACCAGTGACAGAGCATTACACACCCATTAAAATGAATTTTAATTTAGCCATTAAAAAAATACAGAGACGATACCAAATGCTAGTGAGCACGTGGAAAGCTGGGGTCGCTCACACACCTCTAGCGGTCAGGTAGCATCACCGTGCGTTATGAAATCAAACATTAATGTGTGACCCAGCAGTTGCATTCCTGGGCATCTATCACAGACAAATGAAAACTTATATTCACACAAAAATGTGTATATGAATACTTATAGAAACTTTATTTGTAACAGCCAAAAGCTGGAAACAACCAGTTGTTCTTAAACGAGTGAATGGTTAAGTTGGTGAACCATACGTGGGATACTAAGGAATGAGGTACCGATACACACAGCGGCCTGATGAATCTCTGAGGAAATATGCTGAATGAAAACAAACAACTCCCAAAAGTCACATACTGTGTAATTCCATTTATATAACATTCCTGAATAAACGAAATTACAGAAATAGAGAACATATTAGTGGTTTTACCAGGGGTTGGGGTAGGAGGGAAATGGGTGTTGCTATAAAAAGGCAACACGAGAGACTTTTGTGAGGGAAATATTCTGTATTTCACTGTATCAATATTAATGTCCTGGTTGTGACATTGTGGTATAGTTTTTTAAGATGTTACTATTGTGGAAAACTGGGTATATGGCACAAGTGATTTCTCTATTTTTTCTTACAACTGCGTGTGAATGTACAATAATCTTAAAATAAAAAGCTTCATAAGAAAGAAGAAAGTGAGACTGTCTAGCTCTGTAATCCCTGCCAAAAGAGTAAGATGCAGTGTGGTAGATATTAGCAAACACTCACTAATAGAGTTCTTTTGGCTTACAATTCAGAAAACATCTGAAAAGATCCAAGAACCGGTCAGATAACTTCTGTGGAAGTAGGTATTATATGAAACACACAGTTTTGTGGTAACTTAAAAAAACCACCGGCAATAAAACATGCATTAAGGAACTTCGTTTACCAACAGGCTTTAGCTGATAGCATACAAGGGTGCCCATAAGACCCTGGCCTTCTGAATTACTGAGCTGTAAGGCATACTTGCTGTAGTTCAGGACGGGCAGCAACCTAGACTTTCTACACCTCACACCAAAAAGAAAACAGATCTGATTTCCTTACTTATAAATACCTAGGAAATTTACATGTTCACTCTTTACATGCCAAAAATCTAGTTTTTTTCCCTATTCTTATCCTTGATCTCTTCAGGTTAAAATTCATATGTAACAACTTTTACAACCAGAGGTCTGAGGCAGAAAGTATGAAGTCTTTAAACGTCTGTAAGTTTCAGAGACTGTTACCACTCTACTGACTACCCCACTTGCCCCTTAGTATATGGGGTCAAATGATGGCTATTTGGTAAGACATAGATGAGGAATGCCCCAGTGGTATTGGTATGAATCTTATTTATTTAAAATTATTTTCTTGGTATTATCTTTTAACATACAGTTCTTAACAGTATATATTTCCTTTAAATGAAATAAAATTTATCAAATTACAAAAGTAATATAATCTATTTCTTGAGAATTTGGAAAATAAGAGAAATAGTTCTACTACTCAAAGTCCACTGCATTAACATTATGTTTTCCTTTTCTCTAGAATCATGCAGTTATAAATTTTATTTTTCAAATGTCTTCCCAGACCTACAACTGAACTCAAGAGCTAAGTCAAGAATTTTCTTAAGTCTGCCTAAATCTCTAAAGTTCTGCTCTGTAGTCATCAATATAGGCATACATCATTTTATTGTGCTTTGCTTTATTGTGCTTCATAGATGTGTTTTTTTACAAATTCAAAGCAAGACCCTCCACCAGCAAAAAGCTCACCACTCCCTTTATTGCAGAGGTCTGGAACCGAACCGGCAGTATCTCTGGAGTATAGGTGTGTCAAGCTTACGGTATATATAATGGTAGGCAACTGTTCCTAGAAGATACTGAAGATGATTGAAGGTGCCTTGTAAGTCTTTCGGGATTGATTCTCTGTTGCAGTTATTTAAAAGTAAGTTATGCTGACAAACTCCAACAGCCAAGCAATCCACTGATGGGGAGAACAGGCAGTGGCAATGTGGCTGCCCTTTTACTTGGTCCTAGTTTCCTGATATTATAGCCAATGTTTGTTATTGTAGAGGTAAACATGCAGTGAGGGGGTACCTTTTGATTATATCCCTGAAACCTGGAGATGGAGGGAGGGAATAAGCAAATTCCAGGATCCCTGGCTTAGATTTGGGATTGACTACAGCAATGCTGTTACTTTGTGTCAAATCAAATATATCATAACACCAGGGAACTTAAGAGTAAAGGGAGGTCTTATCAGCCATCAGGCTCAAACCTTTTCTGATGCATGAGTTTCCTTTCTGTTCAGGAAAAGTTGTTGTCCAACTTTTGCTTGAATGTCTCCAGTGAGGCCTGATTTCTTATCTGAAAAATGATGGGATTACAATGACTGGGAGACCCCTCCAAACGCTAACAGTCTGTTTGACAAAATCTAAACGTTTGTTGCCTAGATCATTTTTTAAAAAGCCTCCTCCTTAGATTTATTGTGATCATTTTGCAACATACACAGATGTGGAATTGTTATGATTTACACCTGAAATTAACAATGTTATACAGAAAGGAAAAACCCCTTCCTTTTCAATAAGTGAAATTAGTTTCCTCAATCTATTGAGGTTACAAATATTTAACATGTTATTATATGTATTAAAAATATATAATATCCTTATCTTTCTAGGTAGTAAGTATGTTTAGGTGAACATCATAGAAGAAAAACAATTCCCAGAAATTTCTGGATACTTATTAAAAAGAAATTAACAGACTACAGGATGTGATGGGGAAGATGTCTGCTCTTTAAAAAAAAAAATCATAAGCAGACTGGTACTAGGCCTGGAGCCAAATTTCTAGTTCTGTTAAAATAGTTAAAGCAAACGATTCTTCTGATATCCTTGGCTTCTATCACTAACCTGGTACTTGCATGATTGGGACTGATCATTGGTAATCTTGTGATTCAGGCAAGGATCATGAATGGATCATAAAACCACTGGGTGATAGGTTGCTGGGAAACAGGATATATCCATGGTCTCAAAGCATCTCCAGAGGTTACTTATCACAAAAGGAAAACTCCTTCTATAGTGGAAAGATCAGGTAGTCATCACCTGAAACAAGTGATTATACCTAGCATCACAAACACAATAGACATAGCATGGCCTATGTGGTATTCTTTTTTTTCTTTTTTAAGGTTTTATTTTTATTTTTAGAGAGAGGGGAAGGGAGGGAGAAAGAGAGGGAGAGAAACAGCAATGTATGGTTGCCTCTCACTTGGCCCTCACTGGGGACCTGGCCCGCAACCCAGGCATGTGCCCTGATTGGGAATCAAACTGGGACCCTTTGGTTCCCAGCCCACGCTCAATCCACTGAGCTACACTAGCCAGGGCCTATGTGGTATTCTTGCCAAAAATGGATGGTCTGACTCTGATCATGAGGGAATAATTAGGAAAATACACCACATGGGACAATTTGTAAGACTAGACTGGTCTTTTTAAAAAAAGCCATAAAGAAGAGGCAAGGAGGACTATTCTATATTAGAAAAGAAAAGGGTCATGTAAACGAAATATAATTGTGAATTTTGGATCCTGAATGAAAAAAGAAACATCTTTAAGTTAAAGAAAGACATTTTGGAGATAACTGGAGAAATCTGAATATGTTGTCATTTTAGGTGTGATAACTTTATTCTGGCTGTTTAACAGATTGTTCTTAAGGTGATTCTTAGGAAGAAATTAGGGTTAAAGGTCATGATGTCTGCAATTGACTTGCAAATGGTTTTGCAAAAAAACTGTATCTATGTATATATAGAGTGGAAAAGAGACAGCAAATAAGGAAAAATGTTAACAATAAGAATAAAAAAGAAAAATAATCTTGTGAGCCATGTTTTTTCCTCCAGAGCTATCAGTGTCTTTTATTGGATAGTCAGATGTTTAAATTGACCTGAACTAATTTGTTTGCTTGATAGAATTTAATAGGACTCTACCACATGTCACTTTACTTGAGATTGTTGACAGCACATTTAGGAAGTTGTCTAATCAAATGGTAACTCATTAATCAGAGCAAAAAATTCTATTGAAAGATTACTGTATACTGCTTTCGATTTTAAAGGTTGGCTTCAAGTCTTAAGGGATAATCCTATGAGCACTGGACTAAATGGGGGCAAGACTACTTGGGTTTCAACTCAATTCAAGTCAGTATTCAGCTCGTAAACACCGCCTATGCTCACACCTTAGAGACTTCTTCTTTCACTTCTAAGGGACACTTAGAAAATAAGAGAGTTAAATCATCTCCAAAGTTTCTTACAGCTCTGACATTGTCATTTTATCTTTTAATTCACCTATATTATAAAGCAAATTGTGAACAAGCAGGTACTACCTAAGAGCCCAGTAATGAAGAGGGAAATGTAACTGAAATGTAATTTGCAAAGAATTAAAAGGTTTTCCAAAGCTGAGACCTTAAGGTGTTTTTTCATTCTAGGATTCCCTCTATGAAAGCAGTCAGCTGAGATGTAAACATAAAATGTGTTATTTAGCTTTTACATATTACATTTTTTGCTTTGATCTTTTTTAAAGCCTCTCGTAACGCCTCAAGGGAATCGTCTAGGTAGTGCGTCCTTGAAAATGAGCAGATCAGGTAAAGATGTTGGCCCTGCAGTAAGTACCCAGGGTGGATTTTTCAGTTAAAGGAGGCTCTTCCTGCCTCTTAGCTCAAGGTCAAGGCGTAGATGCCCCTCAAACTCACTGTCACAGAACAAGACCCCGACTCCTCAAACCCAGGTTGGTGTGCCTCAGAGCCTCAAATTACGACCCTAGCCCCAGTGTCACGGACGCCAGGCAGGTCTTAAACCTGTTCTGGGGGTGGATGACCCGCTGCCCGGCTCCGCAGCCCTCCACAGCCCAACGAATATGCGGCGGCCTCATTCAGAGACCTGCCACCCTTCCGGAGCGTAGCCTGCCGCCCCCCGCCCGGGAACTCGGGATTCTCAGGGCAGAGAAAAGAGATCATACTTAAGTACAGGCTCTCGCTTCCGACAACAGTACGAGGCTGGGGGGGCTGCGCTGCCAGTCGAGTCCAGGGGCAGAGGGTCGGGGTCACGGCGAGCGCCGCAGCCGCTGGATGGCAAAGAACACGTGGGAGCAGCGTTGTCAAGTAGCCCTCAGACTCTTTGATGCCGATTCGTTATAACGAGGGGCACTTTAGAGAAAAAAGCCTGTATTAGCCTATAATTCTAAAATTCCCAGAAATTAATTTTGGTGATTGTCTCCTTAGAAAATGTTCCCCGTTCCTAATTTCCTCGCCAACAGTAACCCGAATCCGCGAAAGTTTTGAAAGACAAATTTACTTAATTTGCGTCCCCAACGGTCTCCAGGAGCTAAGCAGTAAACAGTCCCTAATAAATGCGAGTGGTTTTACCAGTTAGGTCAGGAACTCTGTAGGTCTTCGATGAGTCTCTCTCGGATTTTATCCAATGTTTAAATCTTGTAGGGCAATGTATTGCCTTAAAAAAAAAATCCACACCTGTTTTAAGCCTCTAACGTTGGGAGTTTGTTTCCGCCCGGAAAAGGATGGGGGAGCACATGAGAGTATTTAGATGGTTGGTTGGTTGGTTGTTTTGGACGATTCTCTAGGTGCGCATGCGTGTTGCATCTAAAGGGCGGGCTTAAAAGGAAGTGGGTGTTGACCCGCGGGCAACTGAAGCTGCTGTCTGAAAGCTGTGCGGTATCCTGGCGTTCTGGAGACTTGGAGGGGTGAATTCATGTGTCCGGTGGTTGCAACTGGGGGTTTGTGTAAGACTCATTGCCAGAAGAAAGCTATTAAGCTTCTTACGTGGGTGATTTTTTAAAAAAAATAGCATTTGGGTTTTACCCGCTTGACTCCCTTTTCTCAACAAATCTTAACTCCGCCTCCACATCTGTTTGGTTTTGTCTTGCCAACAGCTCTCGGGTTGGGGAATGCACTGTTACTGTTATTATTGCTCATGCAGCCGTTCTCTTGACATCCTCGTTTCCAGATTCACTGGCATGGTGCCTTAGTAGACTGAGTGGGATTAATGGGTAAAAATGGTGCTCTAGTCTCTATACTGGATTAAATACCAAAATTAAAAGTTCTAGCTTTGCGAATATTCTGTTTAGACATTGTTTTATTGAAAAGTTGATGACTGCATATTTCAAAATTACTTGAAATTCACGTTTTCTCTATCACACTCCTCCCCTTGCTTCTTAACCCCACCTCCTCCCCAGTCCTCAAAGCTGTTCTGAAGTTTCACGGACCGAGGAGAAAGTTCTATTCAGAACTGCGAGACTAGTTTTATTAACAGTAATATGAAAGTTCCTGAGTTTAGCCCGGAAAAGAAAAGAAAGGTTAAAATACCAGCAAAGAGGCTTCGTGAGGTAGCTTCTCCAAATCAGGGAGATAATTTGGCTTTGCTGAAAGATGAGTTGTCCTGTGTTCCTCCAGCGTTGTCTGCAAATAAACGTCTTCCTTTTAGAAGGGGAACTAACATGAATGGAACGTTACGTGGTATGTGATGCTAAATAGTGTTTCGAGTTTTAATGTTTGCAAATCTTAGTATTTATTTATTTATTTTCACTTAGTTTTTTCTGTGTTTCAAAATTTAAAGGATTTTTAATGTGTGTCTAGTTTGTACAGATGGCGAAAACTCACCGTTTTCCAAAATGGCCAGGCACAGTCTGCATCTAATAGTATGGGATAGATGGAATGAATGAAACTTGAACATTTTCTATTGTGCTTTTTATTTGTACGCTGTTCATGTTCACATTTGTGATAGACACACTTAACTTGCATGCTGAGCTTATTTTTCATCACTAGGGCTTTTTACCAGATACCCTACCTTGTGTTTGAATTATGATATCCAGTTTGGCATAGTAGAAAAGCGCAACTTATGCCATTTGATGGCTTCCACGTTCCAATTCACTTAACCTGTCAGGAGATCTGTGAAAAGGAAGATAAGATGTGCTTTACCCAATTCACGGGTAGTTGTTAGGATCAAATTAATGAATATATGTACAAAAACAAAAATACTTTTATAATGCTGCTTTGTGGGGGATACAGCATATCATATGCCTGATGTTAAATCAGGCTTTTATATTATGTACATATTTTACTTATGACAAGTGATTCTGTCCTAGTTAGTCCAAATCTAGCAGTGTAATGACTTTTAAAACATTTGATATTTATTTCATTTGATTGTCAGTATTGACCCATATTTTCCAAAGTACCAGCTGTAAAAACTTTGTTTTCCTAAGTTTTTTTGCATGAAAAATGGATTCCAATTTAAGTCTTGCATTAATATGGACTTTATAGTTCTTGAATCATGCTTGTACAGGTTCTAAATATAATGTTCTGATTTGAAAATCACTAAAATTCATTTCTTTGTTTTGGTAGGTCCATCAGACTTAGCTTCTGCTAGAAATTATCACCAGCCTCCATTAAAAAGTTCCCATGTGTCAGAAAGTGTAAGCAAAAGGATTCTTAATTACGCTCACATTAAAATTTTCAGTGTTGTCAAATAATGTGTACTTAAATTGTGTTTGATTAGCAACAGGCCTTGTTTTTATTTAAATTTCACTTATGAAGAGAAATATCTGATATGCAGCAGTTATGACTTAGTGTTTAAGACATTAACCAAAAGTCCTTCCACAGAATCAAAAATACACATTAGTAAGATAATGATCACAGAGAGAAATACTGTAACTGAAAAAAAAAGAAAGCTGTTGTTATTTAAGGAAAAGGTATTTTGAACCAGAGAATTTATGTAAAGGTAACAACATGAGGTATGATTATACATCATACCAACTATTGTGAGGTCTTTTGTAGGGGTTTTTTAGGGGTCTTTAAGAAAGAAAAACCTGAAATTCTCATGTTAATTTTTTTACTTATAATGCTGAAAACGTTTGATGATACATATAATGTTTTGATGATGCAGTATAATTAGACTGACTACTAATCATGATGCTGACATAAATATTGTCAGCTTAACAAGTCTACAAAGAAGAGAGTTCACAATATTTTGAAAATTGAAGCTGATAAACTAAGAATTAAAATGAAACTTTTGTCAATTTTATCAAACACTCACAGTAAAAATACATAATCATGTGTTGTACTTGGTCCCTGAGTTGGTATTTTTGGTTCCTTTTTTGAGCAGGCCTTATTTAATGATTAATGCTATTTAAGTTGCATTATCTAAATAATTTTCCATATGTATGGATACACTGGTAATGTATATTTGAGGATAAATGGGTGTCATTTGTCCTGAAGATGATCAGGCAGGATTCCAATACATTTAACATGGGCTCACAGCATGTTTTATGTAGATTTGTCTAATGTGAAATATGCCTGCAAAACAAACCTAGCTCATTGTCATTTTGTCCTGAACACAGATGGCAATCTCTTTGCATCATGTTTTTGTTTCATGAGTGAGTACTAAGATTACAGTGTGCATTGGGTTGGCCATGCTAGTTTAACTAGAAAATGTGATATGCTCACATTTATAAACGCTCCTATTCATACCTATTTCTCCCTACTCCCAGAAGATAAGGTGTTCCTTTTCCTGTTTGGAGCTATTCTTATACATGTATAGAAAGGAAATAAAAACTGAAAAAAAAAATTTATTGTAGAATATCAAAAAGGAAAAAAATTCCAACAGTTAAAATCAACAACTGTTAACATTTTGAGGGTTTTTTTCTGCCTGTGGGTATATATTATGAAATGGGACCATTCTGTTTTATTACTACGTCGTATTGAGGATATTTTTTTCTAACTAAGTATTATTAGGGATTTTTTTGGTCATTTTTTTTTCTAGAAACTTTTAATGGGTTCACAGAATTTTTGTTCATGTCTATCACTAGACATTAAGGTTTTTCCTCCAATTTTTTATAGTGTAAACAACCATGTGATGAATATTCTGGTGTATATCCTGCATCATTTCATTAGGATTAATTTCTAGATGTAAAGTTATCAGATCAAAGGATATGCACATTTTTTGTAATGTTTATAAATTGCCTCCAGAAAGACTTTACCGATATATATTCTCTCCAGCAAAGTCATTATTAGAATTATTTCCTCCCACTTTTACCAATACAGAGCATTAAAATTAAACAAAATAAAATCTTTGCCATTTGACATGTAAAAAGCATCCCATTGTTTTATTTTATATTTTATTGATGAAGCAGAAATTTTTTTGATGTATATGGTCATCTATATTTATTCTTTTGTGAAGTACATATTTATGTGCTGTGCTTTTTCTTACTAATTTGTATGAGTTCTTTAATTAACTTCCCAGATGTCTTCTACTGGGATAGTTAATCTCATTGGCTTTTTTTAGGAACTTAACACTTGTCATCAACCGATAAACTGAGTCAGTTTTCTCTTATGACTTTCTCTTTTCCCTTTAATGATGTAGCAGAAAAAAAGGTGTGTCTACGCAAATGATTAGCAATGTTGAATGAATCTAGTACTTAAAAAGTAATAGTATCTCAGCACTGGATAGAATCTTAGAGATGAAGTTGTGCATGTGAACAGAAGGCTATTTGTCAGTAGGTATGACCTATATAGAGAAGCATTCTGAGATCACTGAGATCACAAGCTCAGTGACAAAGAATGTTGTGATTAATTTGTGATTTTCTGCCGTACATTGGCCATCTTTATGTACTCCATTAGACTCGCTGGGAATCAGATTTTCACATTTAACAGTAGCAACTTAGATGTTACATAATTTTCTTTGCTAGAAGTGGCAAATTGGGGTATGAATATGAATTTTGGGGCCACAGTTGCTTGCTTGTTAATTTACTCATTCACTCATCTGACAGTTCACTAATTCATTCAACAAATCCTTGAGTAGCTTCAGGGTACTTAAGGATTGAGGTGGTGCTGGGAATTAAGTGTGTAAAGCACACAGGCCTGTGCTCCCAAAACATTAGTCACGTGGCTATTAAATAGCACTTGGTAAGTAATAAACCATAACATTTATTTAGCCCTTCATATCTTCCTTTTGTATCCTAAAGGGTTTTTCTAAAGATGTCGCAGTGCAAGGATTGCCTTTGGATGAAACAGAAGAGAACAGCAGACAAAAAGGTAAAAGGATAAATTTGATTTACATATTGTAAAATTTACCATATTTACCATTTTTTTTAAAGATCACTGTTTTTTGTTTTTGTTTTTGTTTTTTTTTTAATTTTTATTTATTTTTAGAGAGAGGGGAAGGGAGGGAGACAGAGAGGGACAGAAACAGCAGTGTATGGTTGCCTCTCACTTGGCCCTCACTGGGGACCTGGCCTGCAACCCAGGCATGTGCCCTGACTGGGAATCGAACCAGGACCGCTTGGTTCCCAGCCCGCACTCAATCCACTGAGCTACACCAGCCAGGGCCCATATTTACCTTTTTTTTTTTTTTTTTTTTTTTTGGTTTTATTTTTTTAATTTTTTTTATTTTTTAAATTTTTAATTATTTTATTGTTGTTCACTTACAGTTGTCTGCATTTACCCCCATCCCCAACCCCAGGCAAACCCACCTCCCTCCCTTGCTTCCACCCTCCCCCTTGGTTTTGTCCATGTGTCCTTTATAGCAGTTCCTGAATACCCTTGTCCCCATTATCCCCTTCCCCTTCCCCTCTGGTTACTGCCAGATTATTCTAAATTTCAATGTCTCTGGTTACAATTTGTTTCTCTGGTTGTATTTTGCTTGCTTACCTCACAAGCGTCTTGGCTGTGGCTGATCTGAGTTCCCTGGTAGCTGATCTGGCCTTGGTACCTTCTCTCATGAGTCCTTATATAAAACCCCTTAAAATTTCATATAGTAAAGGCTGTGTGATGATGTACTCCTTGAACTTGACTTTATCTGAGAAGCACTTTATCTGCCCTTCCATTCTAAATGACAGTTTTGCTGGATAGATTATTCTTGGTTGTAGGTCCTTGCTTTTCATGATTTGAAATATTTCTCTCCAGCCCCTTCTTGCTTGGAAGGTCTCCTTAGAGAAATCCACTGACAGTCTTATGGGAATTCCTTTGTAGGTAACTGTGCTCTTTTCTCTTGCTGCTTGTAAGATTCTTTCCTTATTCTTGACCTTGGGTAATGTTATTATGATATGCCTTGGTGTGTTCCTCTTTGGGTCCTGCTTCTTTGGGGTTCTCTGAGCTTCTTGGACTTCCAGGAAGCCTATTTCCTTTGCCAGCTTTGGGAAGTTCTCGTTCATTATCTGTTCAAAAATATGTTCAATTTCTTGGTGTTCCTCTTGTCCTTCTGGCAGCCCTATGATCCGGATGTTGGGTTGTTTACAAATGTCTCTGAGGTTCCTGAGTTCCTCCTCATTTTTTTGAATACTTGTTTCTTCCTTCTGGTCCACCCCATTGGTTTGAGTCCCAGCTTCCTTTTTTTCCCTATCGGTTCCCTGTAAATCTTCCTCCGTTATCTTTATCGTATTCTTCATTTGTTCAACTATTTCTTCCAGTTTTGTGAGCATCATGATTACCAGTGTTTTAAACAGGGCTTCTGTTAATTTGGCTATCTCTTCTTTCGTTAGTTGTAATTTGTTCTGATCTTTCGTTTTGGCCATTTTCATTCTTTTATATCTCGGCACACCTGTGGAGTCTTAGGTGTTTGTCTGTGCCTGGCAACCTGGGTTGCTTTTTTGTGACGTTTCCTCTGGGGGTGGGGTCTGGGAGGGAGCAATGGCATCTGCCGTTCACCGCCACTCCCTATCACCCTCTGCTCCCCAGTTCCCCGCTGCCTTTTCCGCCAGTCTCAGCCCTGCTGGTTCCCACTGGCCTCTCCGGTTACGCCGCTGGCCTGCAAGGTTCACCCGTTGCTCGGGGTAGTGTTTTGTTTAGGCGCTCCCAGGGTGAGTTCCTCCGGGCAAACTGCCTCTCACTCCGCTCCTCCACTCGGTTCTGCCCCGCTTACCGGCCTCGATGTACGTCCTCCCCAACTTCCTGGGTGTCGGACTTCCCTTCAGTTCAATTCTGTCTGTTCTGGTTGTTTATTTTTCGCTATTGAGTTCGTTGTTTAAACTCTCTGGTTGTGAGTGACGGCACAGTGCGTCCACCTACGCCGCCATCTTGGTGGAAGTCTCCATATTTACCATTTTTAAGCACACAGTTCTGTGGCATTAAGAGCTTTTATATCGTTTTGCAACTCTCGCCACCATCCATCTCCGGAACTTTTCCATCTTCCTCAGCTGAAGCTTGTACTACACATTGCCACCAGCTGTCTGCTCCCCACTCCCTCTGGTCCCTGGCAACTGCCATTCTACTTGAACCATTCTCTGTGAATGGCGCTCATATAAACAGAATCATACCATATTTGATCTTCTGTGTTGACTTGTTTCAGTTAGCGTGTTTTCATGGTTCATCCATTCTGTAACATGTCAGAATTTCCTTCATAAGGATAGAATTTTAAATAGTTTTAGATATTCATTGATTTTTTCAATATTCATTAAGTGGCCTTGTAGTTTTTTTCTTATTATTTTTATTTTAATTAGTTTTTCCTTCTAAATTAAGCTATTAATAGAATCTAAAATTCAGTAAAGGGTTTGCAATAGTAAAGGTAATTTACTAATAGTAAAGGTAATTGTTACCTTTACCACTGCATAGGCTTGGTACTAAAAACCTGATTATAAATTCTGATTTCAGGTTTTAGATAGTCTTTGGTAAAATAGTAGCTTAAAAATGTGCTTTGAAAATTTTATTTAATGACATTTTTTTAAGAAGTTAGTTTTACTTTATCCTAACCAGTTTCCTCTTTAGAGTTTGAGTAAATGGTCCTAATTTGGCCCCCGGTGTTTTTGATACAATTTTCCTCTTAAGGTCTCAGGTTGTGACTTGTTGTTTAGTCACTCGTGTCTTGCCCTTTTTAAATTGTGAAATCCTATTGCTGAATTCTTAAATATTCTTTTAGTTAAAAATATTTTTTTTGAGGAGCTTATTAAAATGTAACACATTTTCAGGACTCTGAAATATATTTTTCTGTTTTGATTTTGCAGCAAATGACATCTTTATTTCTCAGTACAACACGGGACAGAAAGATGCTCTAAGAGCAGTTTTAAAACAAAAGTAAGTTTCACTTAGACAAAATAGATGGGCCATTTCTTGTATTTTTATGTAGTTATCTAAAATCAGCTTCATTTACTTTGGATATAGGAAAAACTTTCTTTGCAATGTGTGAAATATATGTGATAATATATATAAAGCATTTTTCAGTGTACTTGGTATATACTAAGTACTCAGCTGTTAAGGGTTATTATAGGAGAGGTACTGTTCTAGTATTTTATGTGAATTAACTTCTTTTATACTCACAAAATCCAACAAAATAGATCCCATTACCATCTCAGTTTTATATAATTTCCATTTTACAGATGAAGAAACTGAGGCACAAAGAGATTGATTTTTCCCTATGTCATTTAGCAGGTAGACACTTGGCTGGATTTCAGACACAGGCAGTTGGGCTATAGATACAGGCTGTGCTCTGAATCACACCACTCTACCACTTGTAGCAGTGGTCAAGCAGTTCCAGACACATCATGCCTCTTATTTACCATCCAAGGATATTTAGACTTTTCCTGGTCAAGATTTGAGGAAAGGGACAAGCTTAGTATCTGGGTGGAGTGAAGGGAGACCATGGCTACTCTTCCGCCTAAATGCTCCCTCTCAACTTTGTCTTAGACACCAATAAAATACAAAACCAGCCCTGTCAATAGCACCGTGATAAACATGAAAGAATACATCCACTACTCTGGAGGCAGTTTTCATTCTTTTTGTCATTAGTGGAGACGGAATGAGAATCGTATTCTTAGGCTAAATGTATTCTACTCCTGAACCAGAGCAGCATGGGAAACCCTTTGGAAAATAGGAAAAATTTTTTACTTACTTTTGAAGTCTTACTTCATTCAAAAAGGAAATTTTGTATTAGTTCTGAAGTTTGGAGATTAGTATTTCCAATAATACAATTAAATAAATACACAAGTACTAAAATAAAAATATTATTCTTTTCTTCACTTAGTTACCCGTAGTACACATGCTATACTTGGAAAATACTGGACTAACAAAAATAAACTACACTAAACTACAAAGGTGCGATCTGAGCCTGCCAGAGTTTCACAGCTGGCTTTTGGCCTCCATGTTTTTCCTCTTTGCATTTGTCCAGTCTGCAGTTCCCAATATGTGATTTGGTGGTTAGGAAAGTAATTTGGATGGTATATTGAATACTGGGGTTTGTAAATATATAAGAAAAGGGCATGAGGGGTAGTGCAGTCTCCTAAATTTTGTACTTGAACTAAAAATTGTGGATCACTTCTGACTCAGACAGAAAGTGATTAGCACTTTTATCTAGTTCTCCTCCAGTAGAAGTGGTTGCTTGTCACTCCAATAGGGAGTTTGTCAACTTGCCTTCAAGTCAGAACTCTCCGACCTGAAATCTCTTAGACTTCTCAGAACTTACAGATCTGAGAGGGAGAAGTTTTCATAAACAAGCAGACAGTAAGAGGTAACTGTGAACACTGCTCTTCTTATCTGTTGACATATAGTGGTTATCTCCCCATTTCAGGATAAATGAACAGAAATTTTTTAAAATACATTTTAAAAAAGATTTTATTTATTTTTAGAAAGAGGGGAAGGGAGGAAGAAAGGGAGAGAAACATTAGTGTATGGTTGACTCTTATGTGGACCCCACTGGGGACCTGACCTGCAACCCAGGCATATGCCCTGACTGGTAATTGAACCAGTGACCTGTTGGTTTGCAGCCCGCGCTCAATCCACTGAGCTACACCAGCCAGGGCTTATTTTAAAAAAAAGGGAAAAAGTGTAGGAAGGGCTTCTGAGAAGATAATTGCAAATGTAGAGAATAATAGTTGAATCAGAACTATAAAAGTGATTCTCTCAGGTTAAAAGATGGTTTAATTATGTCAGAATAAATAAATTTCTCTGTAGTTTATATTGATTATTTTTTGAAAATGATAGATGGAATTTGGCAAAGTGATTCTAAAATTTACCTAGAAGGACATATAGTTGAGAATGAATATACAGAGCATTAAGAATAGATACATATAGAATACACAGTTAAGAATAGCTAGTTTTGGAAAAACAAAAATGGAATGATGGAAAATTTGCCCTATTTGATAGCATAATATGCTCCAAAGCTATAATAATAAAAGGTAATAGACTAGAGACATTTAGGAATGAAGAGTCTGGCCAGAGTGTCTAGAACTAGGGAAAATGTCCTAAAATGTGTCTGGACAGGTAAGCAGGGGGCCACATTATGAACTCCTTTTAAGGAGTTTGAACTTTAAGAAAGATAGCAAATTATTTAAAAATTTTAAAAGGCTCACTCAGGTAGTTATATCAAAGAACAGATTGGAAATGGGCTGGACTGTAGTGTAGGAACCCCAGTGACTGTGCGTTTTTCAGGTACCTCTTTGAGAGGTGGGTTAGGTTAGTCCTGAATACATTGAGCAGTGGTGGAATGAGGGTGTGAATCATGCTTCGTTGGAGAGGAGGAGACAGAGTTGGAAGGTAATTTGGAGATAGAATTGACAGGAATTGATGAATCAAGATCTCTGGCTTTTATAAGTACATGGTCATTAGTGTTAGTCACTGAGAAAGGGAAGCCTTGGGAAAAAACCCTTGGAGGAATCAATTTTGTTTTGGATATGGGCAGGGACTTGTGAGACATAGGAAGGTCTGTCCAGGAGGCATCCAGCCATGTAATATGAAAAAGAGACATTTGTTGAAGAAGATAAAACATATAAGAAACACTGTACATAAGACAAAGATGCCTCAGTCCCTTTCAGAGTAGGCACCGTGGAACCTCACAGTTCTCTCGGTTGCCATCAGTTGCCCCATCGTATTTTCCTGAATCTCATGAACAGTCTGAAATCTCTTCCCTTTCAAAGGTGATTTTAGTTTTAGGAAAACCTGGAAGTCACAGAGCGCTGAATCTTGGCTGTAGGGGGCTGAGTCACATGGGCGATTTGATGTTTCACCGAAAACTCTTCATGACACGTGATGTGTGAGTGGGTGTGTTGTCATGATGAAGCTGCCAATCAACCACTAGTTGCCAATAGCTGCAAGCTTCGCGCAAAATTTGATACAGAATCATTGCTCTACTTGCTCAGTCATTTGAGTATGATGGCCACACAGTACATACCCTCACTCAGATGTCTACTGCCCCCACTGACTAGTACAGTGAAGTTGTCACTGTTCACACATGGGCATTCCAGTCCACTCTCCTTGGTTGCCAGGTTACATCGATGTGGTGCAAACCATTCTTGTTACAGTAACGACGGCTGTACTTTTTCCATATAGACCTTGTACAGATAAAAAATGTCCAGTAGGAAATTGAATATAAAGGTCAAGTTTACAAAAGGGATCTAATTTAGAAATCCAGATTCAGAGTCATCAGTATGTAAATGGTAGTCCAAGCTCTGGAAATGGTGTGACTCACGAGTGTGGGAGTGAAAAGAAAGATGGCATAGGATAGGACTGAGGAAACCAAAACTCTTAAGAGATATGTAGAGATAGCAAGGTAGCTATTAATCGCTATTCGGAAAGTTTGTCCAGAGTTGTAGGGGGGTATGGTGTTAACAGAGCCAAGGGCAGTGAGGTTCTAAGTCTGATATGCTGCTCAGAGGTAGAAAAGATAAGGACTGAAAAGTGGCCATTGACTTGAGCAAGACTTACTAGTGACTTTGGTGAGAGAAGTTTCAGCAAATTGTTGGGGTAGTTGCTGGATTCAGGATTTAGGAATGAAGAAAAAAGATTTTTAAGAAATACTAGAAGGAAATACCGTATTTTGCTGTGTATAATGCACACTCACATTTTTGTGCACAGTGTGCATGGGATTATTATACCCGTGGTATGCAGTCATTATGCACATGTATAATGCATATCCTTGTTTTTCCCTCAAAAATTTGGGCAAAAGGTGAGCATTATGCATGGCAAAATATGGTAATTTCTTCTGAATGGGAGAGTTATTTGTATTTTCTAGTTTTTTATATTTAAAAGCTTTTTATATTTGCTACGTTGAGTGTTTATTAATTTGATAATTGGAAAAAATAAAATTTAAAAGCCTGTAAAGAAGTTGATGTCTATCCCTGGCGGGTACGGCTCGGTGGATTGAGCATTGGCCTGCAAACTGAAAGGTTGCTGGTTCGATTTCTGGTCAGGACACGTGCGTGGGTTGCAGGCCAGGTCCTCAGCTGGGGGTGTGCAAGAGGCAACCAGTCAATGTTTCTCTCACACATCAATGTTTCTCTCATTTTCTTTCTCCCTCCACTCTCTCTAAAAATAAATAAGTAAAATGTTTCAAAGAAAAGAAGTTGATGTCTAGCCTTGTAATGTTATTTCTCTTGTTGGTCAGTTAGCCTGTTAATGTAGAATGAGAGATCTTAAAGGGTAAGTCATATTCAGAATTCACACAGAAATGGGAGGGAATATTTAAATTATATTTTCTTAACACAACACTCAGTTAAATATATGTGTATTGAGCGCCAGCTTAGTTCTTTGTTAGTTGCTCTTTGGCATGAAAGAAGTCCCTCCCTGCCCCCACTCTAGGTTATTTAGAGCTTATTTGGGAGAGAATATGTACATAAATGGGGGAATGAGTGATTAGAATTCATAGGAAAGAGCATTGCATTCATTATGTTATTAAACTATTCTGTACAGATATTTAAACCCTAGCATGGCTGACTGTCAAGTATCAATTGCGTGATGTAAGCAGCAAATGCAAAAGGAGTTAAGAGAGAGCTCAAGAGGAAGTGTTATAAGGACAGGTTTATTTTAAAAGGTAAGGCTGACGTTGGATCTTAAAGGAGAAGGTTATGATAAGTGGGTAGAAGAAAACTGAGAGAAGAGAGTGGCAAAAAGCAAGGAGTCAGCTGTGGAGTGGTGTGGTGTAGTAAGTGAGGAGCGTGACTCCAGAGAGTTGTTTTGTGAAGTAATAGGAGGTGTGTCTAGGAAGCTAGGGCAGAGCCAGCATGGAGTAGGTGGAAGGCCAGCCAGGAGAAATCAGCTTATTTAATTGCCTGTAAGGAATAATTTTAGATTTTTGAATGGTGGAGAAATGTGTGTGGAAAGTTTTTAAGCAAGAACTGGGGAAGTGAAAATAGTTGGTGAGAGGCGATGAAGAGTTTTACTGGTGAGGGAGAATAGGAGAGAAGTGCTGTTCTGAGGGAGGGGCTAGGTGTCCTGGGAAGATCTTTGGGAGTCGGGCTCTGAGTGCTGTTACTAGTTCTTCATCTGTAAAATTGGGAAATTAGGATAGACAGCCTATTGGCACTGCCGCCACCCCCCCCCCCCCCCCCCCCCCCCCCCCCGCCCAGCTTTTATAATTCTATAACACTATTCCGGCAATTGTGATGGAATAGATGACTCAGGAAGCTATGAGAAGGTTAAGTGGAGGATGGAGAAGTCAAGATAACTTCAAAATTTTGAGACAGGAAAGTGATGTTCTTAGTAGAAATGAGGAAATATCAAAGAAGAGTAAGTTGGAGAGCTGCTCTGTGCCTTCTTTAAAAATCCAGGGGGAAAACCCAGCTGCTGGGGATGGAGTGCTTTCCCGCCGATTTTACTTAGATTCTTTTACTAGGGACTCTTCAACAGTTTTGTCAGTGGTTTATTCATTGTCTTCTTTAGGCCAAATATACAGTGATATTGATGAGTCTTTTATTTTTAGTATTTAGTTAAATGCCTTATTGCAAATATGTATATAATTTGCTGGACTCATTTTTATTTATTTTTAATTAAATTTATTGGGGGGACATTGGTTAATAAAATTATATAGGTTTCAAGTGTACTGGGGTGCAGTCAGCATGTTCGCAGTTCACTGAAAGGTTGGTGGTCCGAGCCCAGCCCACAATGTTCTCTTTCCTCTTCTTTTTTTTTTTAAAGATTTTATTTATTCATTTCTGGACAGAAGGGAAGGGAGGGAGAAAGAGAGGGAGAGACACATCAATGTGTGGTTGCCTCTCATGTGGCCCCCACCGGGGACCTGGCCTGCAACCCAGGCATGTGCCCCGATTGAGAATCGAACCGGCGACCCCTTGGTTCGCAGCCCATGCTCAATCCACTGAGCCACATCAGCCAGGGCTCTTTCCCCTTCTTAAGTGCTGTTTTCCCAACTGCCAGAAAGCCAAACTCGGCAGGCTCATCTTTAATTGTGTGACATTTGAAAAATTAAAGCTAATGGTGCTACAATTAAAAAAAATTTCAGCAGTTTAACAATCCTTGGGTTGTTTTCCTTTGGGAATAAAACTTGGCATTTGAATTCTTGGAGCCTTTTCTGCATGTTTTAAATTTGTACTTCTTGATTATGTATCTTTGTAATTGTGTTTGTGTCTTTTTCATATGTGTGTTACATCACTGCCTTCAAGGAAGTATCTTATTTCTTTACTGTTTAGTGACCTGAGTCTTTATAGATTTCAATAACCAAACGCCTGAAAAGATGCTGATTACGAAAACCAGGTGATTTACTTTTTTGAAAACCAAGAAAATCCACTGTCAGCAGATTACCACTGTATGTACTTCTTGAAATGGTTCAAGGTAGCTTACTGAATGTATTTTTGTTCCCTTTTTATTTACAGAGCTCAAAGCATGCCTGTTTTTAAGGAAGTAAAGGTTCAGCTTTTAGAGGATGCGGGCACTGAAAAGGACGCTGTTGCTCAGGAGACTAGAACTTCACCCAGTGGCATTGATTCAGCTACAACTGTGGCTGCAGCAACTGCTGCCGCCATTGCAACAGCAGCTCCTCTGATAAAAGTATATTTTTCTCCTCAGATATTCATTCATAACTACTTTGTAAAATGCAGAAATATTTTCAGGAACTGATTCTAGAAATAATTGTGTTCAGCTGTAGGTTAGGGACATTCTGGTTGCTCTGAATTTGAAAAAATGTTCTCGTTTGTGGTGGTACATTGCCTCCCAGGAGTTGGGAGACTTCCCCCTGGTTGCTGCGAAAATGCTGGAGAACCCGGTTTTAGCACCGAAAAGATCTCATCTCAGGAACCTCGCAGTCCTGGGCAACCCCGGATACTCTACCATTCTTATTTTGGAGCAGGAGCGACCTCAGAAATCATCCCTGCCAACCCCTCAGTTTGTAAATGGGAAAACTGAGAAGCAGGTCAGAGCAGCAGCAGGTTGCAGAGCTGCTAGGTGGCAGAGCCGAGACTGGAACTCCAGGCTGCTGACCTAACACAGCCGAGATTTGTGAAGTATCAAAAGCTACTTTGTTTTGTTATTTCCTTCTTTTTAATTTCTATTTAAGTACTTTTATTTCTGGCATTATAAAACTTGTATGGCAGATCTGATTTTTTTTTTTTATGAAAGAAAAGATCTACTTAAGGATAGCTATGTTGTACCTTTTATTTCTGTGATTGTAAAAATAAAGGCATTAAATCATCAGAGATTTAGATGGTAAAAATCTGGTTTGATCATTTCTCAATACCAATTACTTTAAATAAATTACTTTCCAGAAATTGACCATATTTTTGGTAACTTTTGATATTTTTATTGTCTTAGGTGCAGAGTGATTTGGAAAAAAAGGTCAATTCTGTTACAGAATTACTGAATAAGTTACAGGAGACTGATAAGCAGTTACAACGTGTCACAGAGCAGCAGGCAAACATTCAGGACAGATATGAGAAGCGACGCTGTCATGATCACGAGAAGCAGATGAATGTGTTTATGGAGCAGCACATTAGGCATCTTGAAAAACTGCAGCAACAACAAATAGATATTCAGGTATCTATAACGAGGCCAGCACATGTTCCATGGTCTTTTACCATTTGGATCGCTAAGCTAATACGCATTGATTATTGCAATAGCTCATTACTTTGTAACAATTTTAGTTCTTAAACAGTGATTGCTTGTTCATCATTCTTTCCCTCTATGTGGAGAACTCTGCATATTTTAGTTCAAATGTCACTAGTTCTGTAAGACCTCTCCTTATAGTTGGCTTCTGCTTTTGTGGTATTTCTCCTCACACCCTTTTTAAAGTGCTCTTTTCACTTTGTGATTACTCATTACATCAGTGTTGCTCAGCCTGGGAATGTGCCTCACCGTCACTTAGAGAACTTTATAAAGATACACATGCTGCACCTCTCAGAGATTCTGAGACCACAGGTCTGAGATGGGGTCTGGGAACCGAAAGCTCTCCAATCATTCTGATGCATACCTTTGGGTGAGAACCACCCAGTATATGTTTTGCTTCTGCAATTAAGTAAAAGTATGAACATTGTTTAGTGTCTTTTGAATATGAGGCACTGAGCTATTATAAAAGGAAATTATCCTCACAAAAAGCTGATAGTATAGTTTCTTATTTCTTGTGGAATTTCCAGGTCCTGGGATAGTACCCAGCATTCAGGTACTCAGTGTACTTTTTTATTATTATTATTATTATTATATTTTACTGTTATTGAATGAATAAATGACCAGCATTATAACTGCATTGGCTTTAATATACTTTTTTCCTAATTAAGGTGCAACTTTAAAACTTAAAAAATTAAATTTAAATATTTAGAATATACAAAAACAAGTTTATTATAGCTTGATATATTATCACAAAGTAATCACTAATCTGCTGTAACTTTTAAGACTTTTTAATGAGTTTTTCTTGAGCTTTCATGTGGTTTAAGATAGTATTTTTTTTTTAAAGATTTTATTTTTATTTATTTTTAGAGAGAGGGGAGGGAGACAGAGAGGGAGAGAAACAGCAGTGTACGGTTGCCTCTCACATGGCCCTCACGGGGACCTGGCCCGCAACCCAGGCATGTGCCCCGATGGGGAATCGAACCGGGACCCTCTGGTTCCCAGCCCACGCTCAATCCACTGAGCTACACCAGGCAGGGCTAAGATAGTATTTTTATTAAAATTATTATAGGCATACAAAATAAAGTTTTAGGAAGCACTCCATGCATAACTAAAATTGAGGGTGCCTCATGTCATCTAGCGAGAGGCTGGGAGTGGGTCCGTGAGAGTTCTCTTAGTCTGCAAATAACTGTACTCTGAGCCTTGATTTCCGTACCTAGAAAATGTTGTACACTTCTGTTCTGGACAAAATGGGATGGCACATTTGGAAGGCACTTTAATTTCTTAAAGAGAGGGTTCTACTTACCCTATGTGTCTGTTTGCCATTCATCCATCCTTCCGTTAATAAACCCATAAATTATTGGCTTTCTGCTTTTGGAAGAATGGAATCTTTGCTAATTCAGATATTTTATTTATAAAGCTTATAATTACAGAGATAGTTGAGGTGTCAGTGACATACTAGGTTTATTAGTAGTTCATAAAGGCTTAATGAATTGAAAATTATTGAGTCTCTCCCATCTGTTTTATGTAGAGAGATCGCTACACATTCATAGGAATTCTATAAAACTGGGAATGTTTTTAGGGGGTTTTTTACATGGCATAAAACTCTCTTTCGAATTCAGTTTTATTAGGTAAGATACTTACCCATTTCAGATATTTTAACATAGTGCTGAAAACAGTCACCACTATAGTTTCCACCTATACATAAGTGCATATATTATTGCTGCTACTAGGTGTGGCTACCATTTGAGAGCTTAAAAGTAATGTTTTTGTTTTTTTGTTTTTTTTTTTTTTAAAGACAGAACCTTTTTTTAAACTGGTGTTTATTAGGCTACCACATACTTTTTTTTTTTTTTTAAAGATTTTATTTATTTACTATTTTTTAGAGAGAGGAGAAGGGAGGGAGAAAGAGCAATGTATGGTTGCCTCTCCCATGGCCCTCACTGGGGACCTGGCCTGCAACCCAGGCATGTGCCCCGACTGGGAATTGAACGGGACCTTTTGGTTCCCAACCCGTGCTCAATCCACTGAGTTACACCAGCCGGGAGAAGTAATGGTTTTTAATCCTTTATTTTAAACAAAATCGTTCAGAATGTAAAAGATGAGATGTTTTGGTTTTAAATTATGTGGTTGAAGTAGAGGTCATCTGCTAGCCTGTAGCACTGTCCCCTGAGCCATCTCTGAATTAGAAAGGAAGAAACAGGTTTACAATGGTTAAATGAAATGGTCAAGGTCACACCACAGAGTCAGGCTGACTCCAGGCCTTTGGGATACTCTGTCCTTCTCGTGGCGTCGCTGCCACAGTGGGTAGTTGTGTGCAATGTATGTATTTCATTGTTTATGAAACCTAATGAATTGTTTTAAGTTCTGTCACAAATCTCAATGTATTTTGTCATCTAAGCCTTTCAAATGATATTTGAAATTAATAAAATCATTTTCTTCCAGACTCATTTCATTAGTGCTGCACTCAAGACCAGTAGTTTGCCGCCCGTTACTGCGCCGCCTCCTAGAGCAGTGGAAAACTCTTCTGTGAAACCAGCCTATTCTGGTCTTGGGAACAGTCATTTATCTTCTCATAACACACTTGGCTCCAGACCAGGTAAAAACATGTAGTTCTTTCTGAATTAAAAATGTCAGCTATACATTTCCTTTGTGGCGTGTTATTGGGTTGTTGATTCTGTCTTTGTTTTATAAAATTAGTTCTTTTTGTAGGTCATGTAGTTTTCAGGTCATTTGGAAATTTGATCATGTCCTACTTTATCGTTTTAAATTAATAAACTTCATAAATTGTCAGAAGCACTTATAAATTTAGAAACATGTTATTTTACTTACCTCGTATCAAATATACTTATAAGCAATTCTCCAGTTCTCTCACAAACAGAGTATTTACTGTTTTTATTAAATCTGTTAGGAAACCACCTGATATAATTATAAACTATTTCTAAGTATTTCCAAAGAATTAATAATGTAAGTTCATCTGTCTTAATGGGATTTTTTAAATATCTTATGATAACAGGAATATATAGCTTATTTGTATTAAACCTTTGGAATTTAAAATAAATGAATAAATGTGTTCCAAAATATTGATATTTGAAAAATAAATTAATGAAAGTCAAGTGTTATCCCTTTAATGATATACAGATCCATGTGGTACAATATCCATAGCATTTGATTTGTTAGAACATTATTGTATTACAGACATATTCAAGATTCCTTAAAGTGGTTAGGTAGGTGCTTTATGTTTTACAATAAATGAATGGCCCTTACAAAACAATTGGGGAATAATGAGTCAGTTTTTAAGTTGTGAGGGGAGGAAGATAACGCACAGAAATGTTATGACTTGCCTGGTCAAGGTCATCTGGCTTTGACAGTAAAAGTGTCAGAGCTATTGCAGAACTCAGGTTTCATTATGACGCGGCCATGTGCTTTCTATAGAAGTAGACACTTGTTTTACACTCAGTTGTGGAGAATTAGTTGTTCATAGTTTTTGTTATTTTCCGATTTGAGTTTTAAAGGAAAAAAATGTTTGTTTCATTGATTATATACTGAATTGTTTTTTTGGTGTATTTTAGTGAGAGTAACAACATTTTTTTTAAATGGGCAAATTAAAAATTTTAATTAAACTATATTTTTCTGTGAGTTTTTTGTGGGCATACATCATTTTTACATCCCTGTTGTTGTAGCATAAATATAACTTCATAGCTTCTTTTCTTTTTTTCCCAAAGATTTTAATAATTTATTTTTAGAGAGAGGGGAAGGGAAGGAGGAGAGGGAGAGAAACATCAATGTGTGGTTGCCTCATGCACCCCCTACTGGCCTGCAACCCAGACATGTACCCTGACTGGGAATCGAACTGGCGACCCTATGCTTTGCAGTGGGGAAGCATAGGGTCACCTATGCACTAACACCCAATCAGGGTGATAGTGCTTCTTTATTAGCATACCAAAAGTTTTTCTCATATTTACATAATTATTTTCATAATATTAACTTTTTTTTTAAAGATTTTATTTTTATTTATTTTTTAGACAGAGGGGAAGCGAGGGAGAGAGGGAGAGAAACAGCAATGTATGGTTGCCTCTCACATGGCCCTCATGGGGACCTGGCCCACAACCCAGGCATGTGCCCTGACTGGGAATCGAACCGGGACCCTTTGGTTCCCAGCCCGTGCTCAATCCACTGAGCTACACCAGCCGGGGCTCATAATATTAACTTTTTTTTTAAAGATTTTATTTATTTATTTTTAGACAGAGGGGAAAGGAGGGAGAAAGAGAGGGAGAAAAACATCAATGTGTGATTGCTTCTTGTGCACCCCCTACTGGGGACCTGGCCTGCACCCCAGGCATGTTCCCTGACTGGGAATCGAACCTGTGACCTTTTGATTCACAGGCCGGTGCTCAATCCACTGAGCCACACCAGCCAGGGCTCATAATATTAACTTTTAATGACTAAAAGATAGTCTGTTGAGTTTAGCACTTCCTATGGTTAGTGCCAAACGGTCTTATTAGTTTTTATTACTATGAGCAGTGTCTGGCTATGCTGTTTCCATCATAGCTTAGCGCTGAACAATACCATGTTGATTTGTTTTATTTATTAGCTGTAAGTATAAAATATCTGTATTTCTTTTGATTTCTAGTGAGGATAAAGTTATTTCTTATACTTGGTAATAATTTGTATGTCCTGTATACTTTTGGTTTTATTTTTAAAATATGGGGAAGGGTAACACTCTGCAGTTTATAGTTTTTTAAAGAGTAAAGTTTATTTTCTTTTAAAGCACTTTCAAGAGAGGTTGAAGATACAGGTTTTGATAGACAGAAATCTCCTTTGGAGACACCAGCACCTCGCAGGTTTGCTCCTATACCTGTTTCAAAGGATGATAAAATATCAAAGGAGGAAAATCCTGTGGAAGAAAAAGAAAATATGGAGATATCAGGTCATACAGGTAATAAAGCAATTATTATTAACATACACTACTTTTATTAGACCTATATCATAGTAACTAAAATGGACCCTCTATTTTTAATATTTTTCTTTAAATGATACTGGGCAGTTCAAGCTTCTTTAGATTCTTTGTAGGAAGAGTTAGAAATATACACTATGGTTATATTCTGATTGTCTTCTACAGGTTATCACTTAAACCTTTAATGAACAAATTTTGCTTTTAATAAATAAAAACTAATGTTCTGCTGATCATTTTAGAGTATATTTTCTTATGTTTTTAGGTGTGAATTTCAATAATAAAACTCAGAAATGTAACATTAATTACTGTATTCAGTTGGAAAAAGTGTTCATATATTAACTTTGACCTGAAATAATTAAGACCCTTACATATAGTCCTTCTAGTAAAAGTAAGTGAAAATGTTAAGTATAAGCTTTTATTCTTGGAATTATTTCATTTTTTTGAAAATCCTCACCCAAGGACATTTTTTTCAGTGATTTTAGAGAGAGAGGAAGGAAGGGACAGAGAGACACACACAGGGAAACATCTGTGTGAGAGAGGAATATCAATCGGTTGCCTCCTTATATGCACCCTGACTCAGGATGGAACCCACATCCTGTGTATGTGCCCTGATGGGAATCAAACCCATGACCTTTTGGTCTATGGGACGATGCTCCAACCATCTGAGCCACACCAGCCAGGGCAGTTCTTGGTATTCTTTAAATGCATTTAAGTCTTGTCTTAGACACATTTAAAGAGTTTTAAGGAATTTAAAAAATAAAATCTTAAAAAAACCAATCTCACTACATAAAAATTACATAGTTTCATTAAAGATGAGGACAAAGAGAAGCTTCAACTAATAGTTGTTATGAAGAAAAACTTTTCTTTCAAATTTGTTTTTTCTGTAATGGAAATAAATTCAGGCATAAATTTATACCCATATAGTTTTCATGAGTTATAAAATTTTGTTTAATTTGATGAGTGTATTTATAATCTACATCACAGAGTGAAATGAGTCAATCGTCACCATAGGAAACTAATTTAGCATAAATGTGTGAGATGTTATAAAAAAGATGAATGAAGTAGTACTTGAAAAATGATACTATATTTCTCTTATTGTAGGAACTGTAAGACTATTGGAACAAATTTTGAATAATCAAGATTCTTTGACAAGAATAAGTGAATCTTCAGACAAAACCTCACTAAGTAGATCAAAAATAGGTTGGAATCCTGGGAGGAGAGACAGGTAAAAACAAGAGATTGGAATAAAAGCTAGATTTTATAGAGCATTGTTCACATTTCTAAAATTTCTTTAAGAATCTTAATAAATTTTTAACACTGCTTTTTAAAATTATCTTAGATCTAGTTGCTGTATTCTGCTGCTAACATATCTTCCACCGTTTCTATAATGTAATTACAAAAGGAGCATACCTAACTTTCTCAAAATGCAGATTATTAATTTCTACTGAATGCATATTACTCATTTCTGATGAAATGCTATCTGAGATTTGCTTCAAAAATAATCCATGGCAGAGTGTAGGAAACAGGGTTGGAAGTATAAATGAAATGAAGACAGTCGTGAGTTAGTGATCACTATGGTTAAATAAGGGTATATATGGAAGTCATTACAGTATTCTTTCTACTTTGATGTATGTTTGAAATTTTACATGAAAAATATTTTAAATCAAATAGATCTAGTCCATTATAATTTTATTTATCTTGAATGTAATAAAAACAATAGTAATAAAAACTAAATGAGCCACATTCTGAGTAACATCATGTGGAGACATTGTATTAGGTTGGCCAAAAAGTCCTTACGGATTTTTTTCTGTAAAACAGAAGACACATTTTTCATTTTCACCAATAACTTTATTGATTTGGACATTTTGAGTATGTCAGCTATCTCCTGCTTTTGGCTTCTAGTGGGGAGAGGCCAAGGGTGCTGCTAAACATCTTCCAGTGCATAAGACAGCCCCACAGCAAAGAATAATTTGGCCAAAATGTCAGTAGTATCAAGAGACTTCTCAGACTACTTTTGACATGTTCGATCAGTCATAGCACCTTCTCCATACACTGTGCGAATCTTTTTTTACTTTTTGCATTTCAGTTGCATTTTTACCTTTCTTGAAATAATAAAGCATAATATGCCAAAATGTTGCATATCTTCTTCCATCCTCAATATTAAAATGGCTGCACAAAAATTCACCAATTTTGATAAAAAATTGTTTTAAATGCACACTGATATGACAGCTGTCACAATACAGTCTAACAAAATTGTTTTCAATGATTAACTAGACAAGTAAGCACTACTAGAGCCATCTTCTGGAAAAACACTAAACAAACTTTTGGGCCAACCCAATACCTTTTAGTCCATTTACATTTAATGTAATTACCGATAACAATAAGGTTTATGTCTGCCATGTGCTACATGTTTTCTGTATGTCTGAGGTCTTCTTTTATTTCACCTTTCCAACATAAAGGCTTCTTTTGTATTAAATAGGTATTTTCTAGCATAACATTTTAATTCCCTTGTTTTGTTTACTATATTTTTTGAGTTATCTTCTTAATGATTACTACAAGGATTACAATTAACTTTTAAATGAAAACAGTCTAGTTAGGATTAATATTAATCCAATAGGATTCAAAAATTTTGCTCCAGTATAGCTTTATTTTCTCCCCTTTTCTTTCTGCTAGTATTGTCTTACAAATTACATCTTTATACATGATAAACCCTTCTGTACAGCTTGGTAATTATTGCTTTATGTAGTTGCGTTTTATTTTATTTTATTGAGATTTTATTTATTTTTTAGAGAGGGGAAGGGAGAGAGAATGAGAGGGATAGAAACATCATTGTGTGGTTGCCTCTCACCCGGCCCCTACTGTGGGCCTGGCACACAACCCAGGCATGTGCCCTGACTGGGAATCGAACTAGTAACCTTTTGATTTGCAGGCTGGCACTCAACCACTGAGCCACACCAACCGGGGCTGTAGTTGTCTTTTAAATTAGATGAGAGAAGAAAACGGTTATAAATAAAAATATGTATTTTATACTTTTATTTTACCTTTATAAGTTAACCTTTACCAGTAGTCTTTATTTCTTTACATGGATTTGAGTCAGTGTCTACTGCCCTTTTATTCCACTCTGAGGGATTTCCTCTAGTATTTCATGTAAGGTAGATTTGCTAGTGATGAATTCTCTCTGCTTGTTTATCTGGAAATGTCTTAATTTCTTTTTTTTAACTTCTGAAGAATAGGTTTTCTGGATATAGAATTTTTGGTTGAGTTTCTTTTTCTTTCAACACTTTGAAAATGTCATCTAACTGCCTTCTGGACTCTGGTTTTTGATGAGAAGTAAAGTGTTAATCTTACTGAGGAACCTTTGTATATGATGAAGCATTTTTATCTTGCTGCTTTCAACGTTCTCCCTTTGTCTTAGGCTTTCGGCAGTTTGACTATGATGTGTCTAAGAATGGATCTCTGAGATCATTCTACTTGGAGTTAGTTGAGCTTCTTGAATGAGTGGATTAATATTCACTGAATTTGGGAAGTTTGGACCATTGTTTCCTTATATAGTGAAATGATACACATGACCTTACTCTCTTCTCCTAGAACTATATTGTATTTTGGTATACTTGTTAATATCCCCCAATTCTCTGAGGCTCTTAATTTCTCTTCATTCTTTTTTTTTCTTCTTTGTTTTTCAGTCTGGATAATCTCAGTTAACTTATCTTTAAGTTTTCGGATTCTTTGTTCCATCAGCTCAAATATGCTGTTTAGTCTGTCTAGTGAATCTTACATTTCAGTTATTGTGTTTTTCAACACCAGAATTTGTTTTTCTCTTTAATAGTTTCTGTCTTTGTTGCTATTCTCTATGTATTGAGACCTCATTCTTACGCTTTAATTTTTGAACATGCATTCCTTTAGTAAGAGCTGATTTATGGTCTCTGTCTATAAGTCCAGCGTTAGGGGCTCCTCAAGGACAGGTTGCATTGACTGCCTTTTTTCTGGTGTCTGAACTTATCCAACTTTCCTGTTTCTTTGTGTTCTCAAAACTTTTTGTTGAAAGTTGGACATTTGAAATAACATAATGTGGCAACTCGGGAAATTAGATTCTTCCCCAACCCTCCCCCCAGGGTTTGTTGTCGTTCTTGATGCTCTTTCTTGGGCCAGTTCTGTAAAGTCTGCATTCTTTATCATCCGCAACAAGTCTATTTGGTTAACTAAAGTCTGCTAATGTTTGGAAAAAGATTTCCTAGCTACCTTGAATGGAAGTCTCCCTCTCATACATACAAACAAATGAAATTAGACCACCGACCTACACCATACACCAGAATAAACTCAAAATGGGTAAAAGACCTAAATATAAATCATGCTAGCATGAAAGTCCTAGCAGAAGACACAGCAGTAAAATTTAAGATATCCCATATAGCAATATTTTTGCCGATATGTCTCCTAGGGCAAGGGAAATAAAGGAAAAAATAAACAAATGCAACTATATCAAATTAAAAAGCTTCTGCATGCCTAAAGAAACCATCATCAAAATGAAAAGGGAACCATCTGTATGGGAGACTATATTTGCCAATGATACATCAGACAAGGGTTTAATCTCCAAAACATATAAAGAATTCACATGACTCAATACCAGGAAGACAAACAATTAAAAAATGGGCAAAGACCTCAATAGACACTTCTCCAAGGAAGACATACAGATGGCCCAGGAACATATGAAAAGATGCTCAACATCACTAGCTATCAGAGGTGCAAATTAAAATCACAATGAGATACCACCTCACACCCGTCAAAATGGCCATCAATAAATCAACAAACAAGTGCTGGTGAGGATGTGGAGTAAGGGGAACACTAGTGCACTGTTGGTGGGAATTCAGACTGGCACAGCCACTGTGGAAAACAGTATGGAATTTCCTCAAAAAATTAAAAATGGAACTTTTTTTTGACCCAGCAAAAAAGAGATGCTGAGAATATACCCTAAGAATCCTGAATCACCAATTCAAAAGAACTGATTCATCTGCACCCCAATGTTCATAGTAGTGCTATTTACAATAGCAAAGTGCTGGAAACAGCCTAAGTGCCCGTTAGTAGATGACTGGATCAAAAAAACTGGTACATTTACACAGTGGAATACTATGCAGCGAAAGAAAGAAGGCGCTCCTACCTTTTGCAACAGCATGGATGGAACTGGAGTGCAATAAGTGAAATAAGCCAGTTGGTGGAAGACAAATACCATATGATCTCACTTATAAGAGGAATCTAATGAACAAAAAATAAACTAATGAGCAAAATAGAACCGGAAGCATGGAAATATGGAACAGACTGACAGTGTCCAAGGACGAGGGGAAATAATGATGGAAAGAAGGGGAAGGGTAGTCAAAGAACATGTAAGAATGACCCATGGACATGGACAATGGTGTAGGAATTGACTGTGGGAGCCAGGGGTGGGCTTGGTGCAGGAGGGCAAAGGGGGAAAAATTGGGACAACTGTAATAGAATAACAATTAAAAAAAAGCAAAGCCCCCCTATAAAAAAAAGGTCGCCCTCTCTTGCCAAGCAGGCTGTGTGTGTGTGTGTGTATGTGTGTGTATCGAGGCACACCTTCAGTGGTCTGGCAGTCTCTGTTAACCTTAACTTCATACTCGGAGAGCCTTGCTTCAGCCAGAGGAGAGAGATTAGTCTTTTCTCAGGTCTTTCTTGGGCATGCACGTGCACATGACCTTCCAGATTTCCAATAATTTATTGGAACTTTTCAAAGCTACTCAATGGACATCTCATTACTCAAATTTTAATTTATTGCCAACCCTTTTATTTGCCTTGACTGATATGGCTACTTCAGGCAGCTAAGATGTGAAACAGTTGCCGCTGTTTTTGAAAAATGACCTGGGGATAGGGTTTCTCACTGAACTAGCTCTGAGTCAAGTCAAATAAGGAGAATCTTTATGAATAGGTCTTTCTGAGGAGGTACAAACCTGTTCTGCCCTTTTTAGTGGTTGCAAGGCTTTTGGGAAAGGGCAGTGGGAATAGAGCAGGTTACAAATACCCCAAATCTTCCTGTTCTTACTGAGAATCAGCCATTTTCTTGATTAATGTTTCCCGGATTCTGCAAACCTTTGTTTAATTTCCTGAGTTCTGAAAACGTTGTTCTGACCATTTTGGCTTGTATTCTCTTTGCTCTTATGCAGAAGAGGATTTTTAGAGGTTCTTACTCAACCATTCTGAGGGCGGCATCTGCATTTTAGCTTCTTCAAAGTGAAACCTTTTTCTTCTCTTTTCCTATTATGCCTAAACCAGTCTGATCTGAGTAATTTTGTCTCTTGTGATATTATGTATTAGATATGTTTAATCATATAATTGAGTAATTTCTTTGTACAGTTTTAATAGGACACCAATTAGAATTCATATAATTAATAATGTATCAAAGATTTATGTAATCAAATGTTTTCTGGATTTATGACAATTTAGGGAACTTTCTTTTTAAATCTTTTGCAGCAATGATTCTCTATTCTCTCAGAGATTTCCTTCATATGAGGAACTAGGAACAGCTAAAGTGACCGGGCAGAAGTCTGATAATGTTCTTCATGATCTTGGCCAAAAAAGGAAAGAAACAAACAGCATACCCCAGGTAAAGTGGCAACAGGATGTTAAAATTGATGATTAGTAAAGATAAAAATTATGAAGAAATAGAAAAGTTATGAAGACAGAAAGCAAGAGTAAAGATGAAGACAAAGCTTTGTAGAGAGACATGTCAATGCTGTCTGTTCTCTTCACAGAGTTTTTCTGGAAGCCCTCACCAAGTGATTTCTACTTCCTGCTCCTTGGCTAGGACGGAGGCACATGGCCCCCTCTAGTTTTACATTTTCTGCTGGAGAGGAAGGAAGGGGAAAGAGAACTGTGGGTGGCCCTTGTTTATCCAGTTCACAGTGTCTGCCATGCCTGGCTAGAGCCAACTTTCTCTTTTTTTTAGCTTTCTTCACCAGATACTATTTTTGTTGGCCACTGGACTGCCTACCACCAATCTGTACTTCTCAGCCCAATTTCACTTAACATTCACATTAGTACTTCTAAATGGAAAGAAATCTAAACTGCCAAGTATTCTTTTATAGCTCTCAAATTTGACAAATTGAGTCCTTAGAATATATTGGCATAGTATATGGCCCAAACTACAATGATAGCTCTTGTTTGGATTAAAGTAATTAATGAGTTTTACAAGGTGACATTTCCCTTTCTTTCTTTTAAGCCAAAAGAATCTCTGATTATGTCGAGGCTTGCTGATCTTCCACAGAATGCCACTAAGCTTCAAACAACCAGTACGAGATCCATATTGAAAGAAGCTGAGAAGATTTTGAGAGGAGTACAAAACAATAAAAAACTACTTGAAGAAAACCTGGAAGCAATTGTTCGTGCAAAGGATGGAACTGCTATGTATTCATTTATCAATGCTCTGTCTAACGACAGGTAAGACAGGATGTGGATAGCCCAAGGTTATTTTTGAAACCACCAGTTTACAGTCTTTCTTAAATTTTTTCCTAAACATTTTATTTTGTGTTAACTGTTTTAATGTTTAGAAAAGGTTCTTTATTGACTTTTATGCACGGATTATGCTAGAGTTAAATTTGGATCTATAAAAGAGATCTATATCACTTTTACAAATGTGAATTTTCCCTTTAATTTTGTTTGTCTCTTTGGTACAAATCTTCTAGGCAGAAAACTGTACTTGAACAACAATAAAATTCAAAAGTATTTAATAAAAAAAGAAAATAAATGAACACAAATATTGAAAACAAAAATCTTCTAGGATCTACATGTGCTTTCCAAACATCCTTCAAATGTTTGATGAAACTAATATCATTGGTTTTTTTTTCTTTTCAGATGAAGGATATTGGGCTACCAGTAGATTCAAAACTATATTAGAGATCTGCTCCAGGTTCTGTTCTTGGAACATTAAATAATAATTAAAGAAAATTCTTTATTCTCTTTTGTAGAGAGATGTCAGAGAAGCTTCGGATCAAAAAGACCGTGGATGAGTGGATTAAAACTATTTCTGCAGAAATTCAGGTAGGTTTTAGAAAAAACAGAATTAAGTTAATTCTCAGGAGATAATTATTTCCAATTTATAAGTATTATACTTATTCTCAAAATCTTCCTTATATATCTGTAAGTCCACTTATAATTAATTTCACTCTCATATTTATTTAGTAATATGTATCATTTTACTTAAGTGCTTTGGTCTTATAAATTATTCTGTGTCTCTGGTCTGGCAAATTGTGGAATATGAGTACTTGAAA
The DNA here is from genome assembly GCA_004026765.1 of Micronycteris hirsuta. Taxonomy (NCBI): domain Eukaryota; kingdom Metazoa; phylum Chordata; class Mammalia; order Chiroptera; family Phyllostomidae; genus Micronycteris; species Micronycteris hirsuta. The sequence goes on along the minus strand of PVJI01015341.1, from coordinate 5,520 downwards.
GAAAATCTAGCAAAAGCACTTAGGAAAAAAAGAAGTATACTTACAGAAATTTTTCAAAACAGAAGATTTAGAAGCATTGGCTTTCCAAAGTAAAAACACCAAAGTTGTTTGAAGGGAAAATACCCGTAAGATTTGTAAGTGGAAAAACTTAGGCAAGTGGTGAAACTGCCACTTTCTCACGTCCGCAGCATGTCTTCAGACATTAGCATGGCAAACATTTAGGAAAGGTTTTTTTTTGTTTGTTTGTTTTGTTTTTTTTTAAAGATTTTATTTATTTTTAGGGAGAGGGGAAGGAAGGGAGACAGAGAGGAAGAGAAACAGCAATGTATGGTTGCCTCTCACATGGTCCTCACTGGGGACCCGGCCTGCAACCCAGGCATGTGCCCTGACTGGGAATTGAACTGGCTACCCTTTGGTTCCCAGCCCGCGCTCAGTCCACTGAGCTACACCAGCCAGGGCAGGAGAGTTATTTTTTTATTTTTAATTTTTTAAATTCAAATTTTTGGGGATGACATTGGTTAATGAAATTATATAGGTTTCAAGTGTGCAATTCTATAATACATCATTTCTATATGCATTTTATGTTTACCACCTGAAGTCAAATCTAGGAGAGCTATTTTTATCAGGGAGTCAGTACTTTAAAGGAAATTCTTAAAATTTTATATATTTGAGGGAGCAGAACTAGACAGGTAGCCCTATTATTTTTTCTTGGGGTGCAAGTGTTTTTTTCCTGACTGTAAGATGTATATATATGTTTATACACAGTGGTAGCAAGAGAAGTGTCAGTTCAGTTTCCACAGCAGTAAATATTGAAATATATTTTATACTTTATTGTTTAAGAATATGAGTATAAACGAGTATTTCTAATGTGATTAAGAATTCATGGTAGCTACTATGCGATGCACCAGAAAAAAGCTGGACTAAGAGTTAGGAGACTTGTGGAGATCAGCTCTGGTTCTGCAGACAATTAGCAATACATGTCACTCTATTACGGTGGATTCCATGCAAAGTATATTTGTTTAAATCTTAAAGCAATTTTCACTTATAAATATCTCAGAGTTTTATTACAAAGTTGTTTACTTTTTTGGAAACTTAGTTTCTTCATTTAATTTTTGAGCCATTTCTACAGTCACGTGGTTCAGTCATCACAAAGCATAGAAAGGTCTGTAATGAAACGTTGCCCTCCTGCCGCTGTCTCTCCTCTGTTTCTCATTCACCCTGCTCCTTAAGACACCAGTATGTTTAGTTTTTTGTTCATTATTCCTCAGAATTTTCATATGTAAGCCAATATCATTTATTTATAAAACATTTAAAACTGCTAAATGATATTTTTATAACAGAAGAAAATAAATTCTGTTACTTTTGATGTGAAAGCATTGCTGCTTGGATGTTAAGTTATTTGAAATTTTGTTTTTTTAAGGATGAACTGACAAAAAAAGATAGTGAACAGAAGAGATTTGATCAGAAGAATCAAAGGACCAAGAAAACTCCTAATATGATTAAAGATTTTAAAACCAATAAACAAGACAAAACAGTAAATAATTACATAATTCCAAGAAAACATTTTCAAAAACAAAAAGAGGAGCATTTAAGAAATCCACCTGTGAGGACCATGCCTGCCTCAAGCTTACAGAAAGAGAGAAAAGAAGTAAGATACTACTCTGGTTTTGTGGCATAAATGTTGTATTAAAATTGATGATTTTCTCTTTTTTAAAAATATTTTATTTATTTATTTTTAAAGAGGAAGGGAGGGAGAAAGAGAGGGAGAGAAACATCAATGTCCCACACGTCCCACACCAAGGAACCTGGCCTGCAACCCAGGCATGTGCCCCAACTGGGAATCGAGCTGGCAACCCTTTGGCTTGCAGGCCAGCACTCAATCCACTGAGCCACACTAGCCGAGGCTGATTATTTTCTTAAAAGATACAAATAATGAAGTAAATATGAAAATGTTAGGATTTTACAAATGTAAACTAATTTTAAACTATTGATCTTAAGGGTTTTGGATATCCATAATATAGAAATCACTGCATAAAATACATAATTCCTTCCTTCTGAGATCTCACACTGACAACCATCATATTTTAGTTACAGCAGGTATAGCTAGAGATCATCTAGTCCACAGATTAGTAGTTCATGGTATTCAAGTTGTATTTCATCCTTGTGTAGATATTTGTATGTTTTTTGTTTGTTTATTTTTCAGTTTAATAACTGTATGTTCAGTGCTAGTGATTGTGAAGCATAGTGCCAGGTGTTACGGAGTGAATGTTTTGGCTGCTCTAACTAGGCTATAACTTTCTTCCTGCCAAACACAGATTTGGGGGCAGATTAATAAAGTATCTAATTCAATGCTTAGCATTCAGTAGATGCTCAATAAATGCTACCTTTCAGTGGCATTTTGATTATAATTGTAGGTAGGCTCAGAAATGCAGAAAATCACTTAAAGACTTGACTTATTATACTTGAATGTAATATATGTTTAAACCTTTCTTGTTGGTACTGTGAATATTCTTAGTAGCATAAGAACTTTCATGTTTCTTGGGTAGATGATTTTTATATTTAATTTTCATGCTTTTGAGAACCATAAAACTTTAGAACTATAGCATGAAAATCGTATCCAGAATTTAAGGGCCATTTGATATAAAGGACTTTCCTGACCAGATCACACTTGTTATAGTACTTAAGCTGGCAAAAGGAGGCTTTAGAAAGATGAGATAAGTGTTTGACAACTATTTTGTTGATGAGCTGAGTAACTTTGTGTGCTTAGGGATTTTTGAAAGCAACCGCAGCGATGCACGATGAAGATCGTCTGTTGCATGTTTACGGGAAGCCAGTTTATCAGGGCCATCGCAGCACTCTTAAAAAAGGACCGTATCTCAGGTTCAATTCCCCGTCTCCCAAGTCCAAAGCACAGAGACCAAAAGTAATAGAACGGGTTCAGGGTAAGAAACCATTTTTTTTATGGTAAACCTCATTTTTTATGCTAATAAAAATGTTTATTATGTAAAGTTTAATTTTTGCTTTTTATTTATTAGTGATAAGTACAGTTCAAATTATATAATGTTTAGGGATGGAAAGACAATTCCAAGATAGTAGGAAATAATAGACTTGATTCAATATTCTTTCAAATCTTTTTTTTTTTTTAAGAGAGAGAGATCTGTTTGTTGTTCCACTTATTTATGCACTCATTGGCTGATTCTTGTATGTGCCCTGACTGGGGATCAAGCCTCCAACTTTGGTGTATCGAGATGATGCTCTAACCAACTGAGCTATTCATCCAGGGCCCTTTATTCAACACTTTTTTCTTAGTCCTTGTATCTATCCTGTCACAGCAGTTGGATAAGTTGTTACTTACATTCAGTGGTTGAAAAACCATGGTCTATAGGTCAGCTGCCTGGTTTTATAAATAAAGTTTTATTGGAACATGTCTGTGGCTGCTTTCATGCTATAGTGGCAGAGTTGAGCTGTTGCAATTGAGACCACATGGCCCACGAGACTAAAATATTAATTATCTGGCCATTTAAGAAAAAGTTTGCCAAACCCTAGTCTATATGTTACTTTTATTTGGGGGCACTGTAACCTTATATAGAGTGAGATATTTCTGTGAAAAAGAGTTGTGTATTTCTAGATAGCCGGATAGTTTCTGTTCAAACAATAATGAAAAGTATCTGTAATCGATGAATATTACAGGCACTAAAGTAAAGTCGATTAGAACACAAACTGACTTTTATGCAACAAAACCCAAGAAGATAGATTCTAAACTGCAACATTCTGTTGCTACGCTGCCTCCTGGTGATCAGCAGTACTTGTTCAGCCCAAGCAGAGAAATGCCTCCTCTTTCAGGTACACTGGAAGGGCATCTGATTCCTATGGCAATTCTTTTAGGTAAGACCCAACAAAATATATGGGTAAATTTAGAATTTATATTAGCAGTAGCAAAACTTACAAAACAGTGTTGACATGATAGTCGTCTTTTTCTTTATGTATTGTTTATATTTGTGGGTAGGGCCTTAAATGTCTCTGATACAAGTTCCTGCTCACGGGAAGAATTCTTTCGGTGTTTATAATACGTTGCTGTAGATGAAGTGAAATTTTAAAAATGTTTAGATGTCATAGACATTCATAAAATTAAGGAATTCAAGAATTTTTAATGTTATCGTGTTTAATATCATCATGTCTTAGGGGAAGGACTTTAAAGTACCTTTTATGTTCCTTTAAACTAGGCCATGATAAGTAAAATCATGTGGTTGTGTACCCTAAGCTAGTGGTTGGTTATTTACTTATTTGAGGTCTTTCAGGCTTATTATTGTAAAAATTGATCAAATTATTTTGCTCTCATTAGTTAGCTATTTTTTCTTTTAGTGTCATTGCTATTCTTTCTTAATTTTGATGAATGATTTAAATATGAGTATTTTTAAACATGAGAGAATTTTTTATTTTTGATATTATGGGTTAATGGTATGTCTGTTCAAACATTCCTTCTCCTAATATAATGGCTAGTATTTATAAAGTTTTTACTGTGTGCCAGGTACAGATCTAAGCACTTTGCATTTATTAACTTATTTAATCCACCCTATAAAACACATAATAATGAACCAGTTTTATAGATGAAAAAACCAAGGCACAGAGGAGTTAGTTAATTTGTCAAAGGCCATATAGCTAGAGTTGAGTCAAGATTCCATCCCGGGCAGTCTGGCTTTATTCAGAGTCTGTGCTTTTAATGAGTACACTGTACTCTCTCTCTTTACTTTGAAATGTAGAAAACAAGTGGGACTTTTGAACTGAAATTTAACAAGTTTTGACAGCTATGATAATCACCAAAGAGTTGGTCTAAATGCTATTTACTGGTGGTCAAACATTAATATTTTGTTGTTGGTTTTATTTCTGTCCATTGTTGCTCTGTGAAGATTTGAGAATAAAAATAATGCAATATAAGGCAATCCACTTTAGTCTTGGGTTTGGCACTTATAGTTATGACCTTCGGCCAAGTATGTTTCTAAACCTCTGCTTTCTTAACTGTAAAATGTGGATATTAATACCTCAGGCTTATTTTGAGGTTAAATTCAACAGTGCGTATGAAGTGTTTAGTACATGAATACCAAATAAATGTTAGTCATTGCTAAAAGGATGACATGTTTTGATGACGGTGGAGATTCTAGCGGGAAAGGTGATTGAAGATAGTGCTTTTCTTTCATATGAGGATTCAGCCATAAAGACCTAGGTTGTGTACTAGATTTTTTCCCTTATTTCTGAAGTGGTTGACTCATTTTCTCCTCCAAACTTTTTAGGACAAACCCAAAGTAATAGTGATTCCATGCCACCTGCTGGAGTAATTGTAAAGAAGCCACACCCTATAACAGTGACTACCTCTATTCCTCCATCATCTCAAAAAACAGGAACTGGAGTAAAGAAACCTAACATAGCAGTTGTAGAAATGAAGTCGGAAAAAAAGGATCCTCCTCAGCTTACTGTACAGGTATGCCATGGTGCATGAACAGAAGGTTTTTAGGAAAAAAAAAA
>PVJI01015340.1:0-41372 GCA_004026765.1 Micronycteris hirsuta | reverse complement strand
TATTTTTTCACAGTAGGAAGATTCTGTCACCATGGAACACTTTTGACCTATTGGGTAGCGCCAGTAGCAGTGGAGCCTAATCATTATGTTAGATGCTTCTAACCCTGCCTTTTCATCCTTTGTTCCATTTTAGCCTTGGATCAACGGTGCAGTTTTCTTGTGATGAAGATTATGTCCTGCAGGGCGCTAAAAGCATCACCTGCCAACGGATAGCTGAAGTCTTTGCTGCTTGGAGTGATCACAGGCCTGTATGTAAAGGTAAAGAAAAGTCTTTGAAATAAAAATGTTCTCTTAACGCATTTTAATAGTTTGACATTTGTTCTACGGAGTATAAATTTTAATTAAATCCTTGAGGTGTAATGGACTCTTTAAGAAAATTTTAGCTCCTGTATTTAACAATATTTATTGAAAATCTGTACTATGCAAACCACTATGTTAAGTTTCCAAGGAGTTCCCAATCTGGTAATCATATAGCCACGGTTTGGAGAATAACAGATATAATACAAGGCATTGCTAATTTTGTTGGCCTTCTTTTAAAATCACAATTTGCCTTGTATAGGCATTGATTTGGTTGTTTGAAGTTTATTAAACCATAATCCTATCTCCACTCGTATGCTTTGCCACTTCAATTGCTTATGTGTCTAATGGCAGTGATGTTGGTGACAGTGGACGTGGAACACAGGTGCTGTTGTTAGTTAACTTAATCTAAGGTGGATAATGAGTGTTCTAGCTTTCATATTACCAGTAATGGCAAGTAAGATTTACTTCCAACCCCTCTCTACAAATTAAATATTTCCATCTAAATTAAATGAAGCCCCTTTCTTCCCTCAACTTTATTAAGCTGTGTTTGAAAAGGAACACTTCTTCCTCCTGGCCTCCTGGCTCCTTGATTGCTTATGTGTTGTTGTGTTTGTAATTATGATGTCTCTGCATCCTTCAGTGTCTTAGTACTCAACATTCTGTTAGCTCTCTTCCTCAGAGAACATTTTAAGTAACTCACCACGCCCTGTAGACTACTCTCAGACAGAATGAGGGTGACATCAGAGGGACAGAGAAGGGATGCATTTGAGAGCTACAGTAAAGGGACAGAGACAAACTATTTGACAGCTGGCTAGATAGGAAAAAAGAAAGTGGCAAGATAGAGTCAAAGATGAATGTGCATGCTCATGAGACTAGAAAAATCTCATGCTTTTAGAAGTATGAAAGAACTGAAAAATCGAGTTGTATGGGAGATTATCCGCTGTTACTCTGCCACCGTTGTCATCAAGGCACTTTCTATGTGCCAGGCATGGTCAACCACAGCATATATTCCTGATTTGATCCTCCAAACAAACTGATGGGAGCATTTTCATATCCATCTTAGAGATCAGGAATATAAGGCATAGAGAAAGCCAGTTACTTTTCTAAGCTCAAATACTTGGAAAATGGCAAAGTCTATAATAAGACTATCTAAAGAATGGAGAGAAAGGTTTCTGAGTGTTAAAGGGAGAGTAGAAAATGATAAAATGGAAGCAACAGGTATATTCCACTAACTTGGCAATGGCAACTCAGAATAAGACGATGAATCTAGATTTTCCCCAGGTTTAAGTAAAACTTCCCAGTGAGAGGTAGAAGTTTATTCATTATTCTTCTGGTTTGGGAGGGTTTACAAAATGAGGTGTAGTGCAATAGCATGAAAATTAATATCGAAATAGGGATAATGAAAAAAAGGTGAAATAGTTACAAAAGGCTATGTGCAAGTTGATAAACAACTTTTAAGAATGTTTTACATGTTGGACAAATATGAGAGCTGCCAAAACAAATAGGGAAGCCTGATTGGTTTACATGGTACGCGAAGTACCAATATAACAATGACAGAACAAAAGCAAGCTTTGTTCCTGGCTTTGGGATCTGAAATATATTGCATTGTTCTTTATAAAGTACGCACTGAGTAATCAGTGTAGTGCCAGTTACTTTCATCCCAACAATGAAAATAACAGTTAACCTTATATGGTTGATTTTTTATGGTGTCCTCCACTCAAGAAAAGCTATAGTGCCTGGCTGGTGTAGCTCAGTGGATTGAGCGTGGGCTGGGAACCAGAGGGTCCTGGTTCAATTCCCAGTCGGGGCACATGCCTGGGTTGCGGGCCGGGTCCCCAGTGAGGGCCATGTGAGAAGCAACCATACATTGTTCTTTCTCTCTCCCTTCTTCTCTCTCTGAAAATAAATAAATAAAATCTTTAAAAAGAAAAAAGAAAAGCTATAGCTATGAGGGACAGTATATCAAAAATTATGTGTTTAAAATGGTGCAATCCAAGTGCCCTGCTTCATTAGATATGTGCATTTTTATGGAAAATAAAAGAATGGGAGAATAGAGAATAGATTTAAGAAAAAGAGATTAATGTTAATGAGGAAACAAAATCTCAAGCAAGAAGATAAGTGATTGCTAGATCATGGAATTTAAGGTCTACATAAACTAAGATTGAGATTGTAAACCATCTTTTTTCATTCAGTCCTCTCAATTCAATAAAAAGAATGAATAATATTAATTGTGAATTGTTCAAAGGCAGAATTGTTACATTATTTTATTTTTCATACATGCTGTAGTACAAAGAATAGCTCTGCACTGCCTTAAATATCAAGGCATATTTATTTAATAGTAATGTATGATTATTTCATTCAATTCCAAGATAAATGATATATGCATGCACATGTGCATATGAATGATGAATATATATATGAATGATGAATAATAATCTGTTATTAGCTGGGAGGTATAAAATGTGCATGTTCAAGATTTATATATTGATATTATTTCACCTAGATTTTACCTTTTACTCCAAATATTAATCATTTATATATAACTTTGTTTGCTCATTTCATGCAAGGCACATATGTGTATGGTTTATAAAGTATATTTTGCTATTAGAAATTACTGGCTGTGGTGCTGGAAATAGTAATGGAGGGAGCATGCTGAAATAGTAATTGAAGTTTTGAAATGACTGTATACTATGAGTCTGAACAAAGAATAGTTTTCATGTCTCATGGGTGCTTGGACAGAATAAATATGCTTTTCTCCAGACAGCAGCATAAATAGCAGTATCAGTGCACTGCACCTTTGAGAGGTTATTAATATAGTTGCTGTCTATGGATTGCATGGTTGAGCAATGAAGAAATGGGATTTTAAAGGAACTGAAGGCCCACACAAACAGCAAATTATCAATTAAAAGAGAAAGAGAAAATGAGAAATGAATATTAATGGATTTTACACAAATTCAGACAATTTTTATTACCTACATGGGTTGTGTGTGTGTGTGTGTGTGTGTGTGTGTGTACTCCATACATATATGGGATATTTGCCAGTTTACTGTTATGGAAACATTATTTCTTTGTTGAAAGTACAGTAGATATCCAAAAGCTGGAGCTCATGCAAGTAAGCAGACTTATGCACTTAGTAGGTATACAGAATGTTTATTTTAGACATTGATGATGTTCAAAGAAACAACATCTGTTTGAGAACTGATAATTTGTTAACTGAGATACATTTAACAGAGTTGATATTGATTTATTCGACTAATATTTTGACTAATTTTCAATCTATATTTATTTGGAAGCCCCCACATAAGAAAAATTTTTGTCTGTTAAGGCACAAGGACCTGGCTCACTTGTGGGAGTAATGGGAGGGATGATTAAGGGGAAGTTAGAAAAAAAAGCAGAATAAATAAAAAATATTGGCAACTGGGCTAAAAATCAGGAAGTCACTTTTGGTATTCAATACTATGTTCATTTCAGGTGCACTGCATGGTGGTCAGACATTAATATGCATCATAAAGTGACCCCCTGATCAATTTTGCACCCACCTGACACCATGCATAGTTATTGCAAGATTACTGACAATATTCACTGAGATGTGCTTTACATCCCTGTGACTGTTTTGTGACTATCAATTTGTACTTCTTCACCCCTTCATCATTCTCATCCGGTGACTCCAACCATTTCCATATGGCAACACTTACTCTTTTCTATGTACGTATGAGTTTGTTTCTGTTTTGTTGGCTTCTTTATTTGTTTTTTAGATTTCATATATAAGTGATATCATATGATATTTGCCATTCTTTGTATGATTTGTTTCACTTAGCAAAATGCCCTCTAGGCCCTCCCCTTTGGTCAGAAATGATGCAATTTCATTCTTTTTTCATAGCCAAGTGATATTCCATTGTATGTCTGTACCACCCCTTCTTTATCCACTCACCTCTTGATCAGAGCGTTTAATCCATTTACTTAAAGTAATTAATAATAGGTATGTAGTTATTGCCATTTTATTAATTATTTTTTATTTTTTATTTCTTCTATGTTCCTGTCTTATTCTCTTGCTCTCTTCTCTTGTATGTTGATGACTTTTTGTTGTGTTTGGGTTCCTTTCTCTTTATTTATTATATATCTCTTGTAGAATGTTGGTTTGAGGTTGTTACCATTGCTTCATATATACCAAACTATGTTTATAACAGTCTATTTTATGTTTATGGTTACTTTAAGTTTGAACAGAAAAGTCATGATCATTTTTACTCCTTCAGGTTTATGTTTGTCAGTTTTTACTTCTTTGTGTGTGTGTGTGTGTGTGAGTATCCCTTAAATTGCTGTTTTAGTTACATGTGATCTTCCACTTTTACCTTTTAACCTTCATAGTAGCTTTCTTGTTGACCGACTCACTGGTTTCATTATCTGCCTGCCTTTGTCAGTGAGAATATTATTCTTATTCATTTCCTTATTCATATTTTTTAATTTCTTTGCTCTTCTTCTTCAAGAAGTCCCTTTAATAGTTCTCATATACTGGTTTGGTGGCGTTGAACTCCTTCATCTTTTTCTTATCTGAAAAACTCTTTAGTTATCCTTCAGTTCTAAATTATAGCTTTCCTGGGTAATCTTAGTTATAGTTCCTAGAATATTCCATACCAATCTGTTCTCACTTGCAAAGTTTCTGTAGACAAATCAGCTGATGATTTATGAAAGCTCCCTTTCTTGGTAACTAAGTGCATTTCTGTTGCAGTTTTTAAGATTTTCTTTGTCTTTAACATTTGGCATTTTAATTGTGGCGGGTCTGGATGTGAGCATTTTTGGGTTTACCTTGTTTGGGGTGTTGCATTTTCTGAATTTGTGCATCTACTTTCTTTGCCCAATCAGGAGAGTTTCCTGCCATTATTGCTTCAAAAAGCTTTTTCTTTTTTTTTAAATTTTCTCTCTTTTTTCTTTCTCTCTCTCTCTCTTTCTGGAATCTCTATGATGCAAGTGTTGGTATTCTTAATGTTGACCTGGAGGATCCTTAAACCATTTTTACTTTTATGGGTCCTTTGTTCATTTAGCTATTCTGACTGGGTATTTCTGAGACCTTGAATTGCTAATTGCTGATTTGATCCTCTGCTTCATCTAATCTGCTATTGATTTCCTCTAATGTATTCCTCACTTCAGTTATTGCAATCTTCATTTCAGACTTGTCCTTTTTTATGTTTTCTATATTATTTTAAAATGTTTCCTGTCTCTTCATTGAAATTCTCACTGACATAATCTATTTTCCCTAAAGTTCACTGAGCATCCTTATCATCTGTGTTTTGAACTCTGCATTTGGTAGATTGCTTGCATCCATTTTGTTTAGTTCTTTTTCTGGAGTTGTGTCCTGTTCTTTCATTTGGGACATTTCTTTGTTTCCCCATTTTGGCTTCCTCCCTCCATTTGTTTCTATGCATTAGGTAGATCTTCTATGACTTCCAGTATTAGCCTTATGTAGTGTGTGTCCTGTGGGACTCGGTGGTACAGCCTTCGTTTTCACTTCAGTTGTGTGCTCCAGGGATGTTCGTTGTGTAGGCTGTGTGTGCTCTCTTCTCGTAGTTGAGTCTCATATGCTGTCAGCACATCACTGGGTGGGACTGACTCTCAGATAAGTGGCTGTGAGGACTTACCATGACTGCAGCAAATAAGCTTGTATGTGTGAGCTGACCTCATGGAGCATGATTTGCTTTAGAAGGACTCAGTGCTGATCAAGTCCACCCTTTGGGTGTGTCATTTGTAATAATAATTGGGGGCAGTCTGCTGTGGTCTAAAGCCATCCACCAGGTTTGTTTGTCCTGAGGCCTCTTGGGAGGGGCTCTGGTGCAGACCGAGGTCAACCACTGCCTGTGCCTGGCCCAGGACCACTTGGTAGGAACCACCAAGTGTTCTGCAGTTGTTAGCTCTCTCTGCTGGGCTTAGAAGTGCCTCAGAGAAGTCTATTTTTGTGAACCAAGACTGGTTGTCTCCAGTGCTGGGCTTGAAGCCACTTAACAAGAGGTAAAGGGCATGTCAATACCAGCTGTCATGGGATTTATGGACCTTTAAATGATCTGAAGAAGGTCTATAGTATGAGTCTAAGCTGGCCACTTGTGAGGATTCACCTATGAACAAGGTTCAGGTGTGGTGTGTAAATTGGATGGAGTGGAGTCTCCAAAAATCACCAGGTTGTGGTGAAAGTGTTGTTATCCAGGTTGATAGAGACCCAGACTTCGCACTCACCTGCACCTGCAGGCCAGGTTGGCGGTAGGGTTTAACAAATGAACAATGGCACCTGCCAGCACTGCTCCCTGAGCCTGCAGGCTGTATGAGGTAGGGCTCAACAAAGGCACAATGGTGCCTACTTTCACTGTAGTCCCAGAGCGAGCTGCCCCTGTAACCCTCACCCTGAAGCCAGACAGTTCAGTTTCTCTTCATATGTCCTTGGCACGTTTACTCTGTTGGTCCTTCAGTGGAGCTTATAGAGAGTGTGAGTTAGTCTGTGCTCGGGTTGCTAAGAAAATGTCTGGATCTACAGCAGTCCATTGCCTTACCTGCTGATTTTCACAGCAGCTGTTGTGGGGACTTCTGTTCCCATCACTGGTAATTTGGGCTGGGGAGCCCAGGCTGGGGCTGGCACCCTTTGCTTCAAGTGGGGACCTTCACAGCCAAGATGCCTCTCCAGATTCTTAACCACCAAACATGGGCATAGGTCCAGCCCATTTCTAGTCTCTGCTCCTCCTACCAGTCTCCAAGTGGCTTCTTCTTTATATCTTTGGTTATAGGAGTTCTGCTCACCTTGGGAGGTGGTTCACAATGGTAGTTTTTCTATAATTTAATTGTAATTTTGATGTGGTCATGAAAGGAAAGAAACTCAGTGTTTATCCACTTTGCCATTTGGCTGAAAAACCATGGTAGTCCTATTTTAATTCCTTTATTCATTCAATCATGATTTATCTTTCTCATCTGAATTTTGCAGAGGATTGTACCTCTCTTAAAATAATAGTGTGTTGTAATACTAGTTTACTGTTCATGCCTTATAAATCAATGCAAAATAAGTTGAAAAATCGCTATATATTCCATTTAATAGTTAATCTGGCATGTCTACTAATGTTCATTAATATGTATTGAATCCAAAAATTAATCAGTATATTAATACGTGAATAAACAGACACCTACTCGACAAGCTGTTAAGAATTTATTTGTGGGCGGAATGAGATAATCCGTGTAAAAGCATTTAGAATATGGGCTGAAACACAAACATTAATGGGTAGGTGGTTGTCCTGCTGCTTCTGATGATGATTGTGATGATGCTGAAAATTCTTAACTCACTTGAATTCAAACATCATCCATGATTTATGTGTGTCCAATTCTTCCTTTATACCAAAATCTATTCAAACATTTCAATGCTGAGAATAATACCATCCTAATATTTAGATGTATACCTGTGACCTTTCCAGAATGAAAGGACACCTATTAACCATATTTTGCCCACCTTTTAATGTCTTACTCAACTTTCACCTTCTCCAAAAATTCTTTTCTGGCAATTTTAATTATCCTTTACCTCTTCCACCTTCTTTAGCATTACTTCACATTTACTGTTTTCACCACACAATTTAACATTGAATTCTGTTCTTTTTGGCACTGGTTCCTAATCATTTCATGAGCAGTAGACTTGTTCCTTCAACTAAAACCAACTCACAAAGAACACAATAATCAACACTTCCAAAATGCTTGAATTTTCAGTGGGTCTGTTTCAACTGTTTCCAAGAAGAGGGCTGTTATCTATGTGGTTTAGCCATCTATTGCCTTTGATTAAATAGAATGATCATAATGAATTTACATTTCTTTCTTCATATACAGAGTAAAAAGTACATGTACAGTTTACATGACAGGTAATTGCTAGCCAAACCTAAAAGCTTTGGCCCTTATCATCTAGTATTTATTTAGGGAGTTGGTGGTTTTCTCAATTAATTCACAGAAAAGTTCCTACTCATATTTCATTTTTCTTCACCAAGGTTAGCCCAGTGAGTATTGTGCCCATATTTTTGTTCAATGAGAATTGTTAAGTGAACGTTTTAAATAGTAATTTTGTGGAAATTTTATTAATTATTTAAAAACAGTTTAAGAAAATAGTAAAGTTCTGGGTGTAACTAGGGAAATTTGCCCCGGTAGAAGGCTTCCTGTTATGTAAAAGCAATTAGAAAATTTTGCCCAAGAGCAAACCAGATCCTGCTGAAATTTATCAACCAGAAACACATATAGTAGGTGTTTTTATGTCGTTGTTATTGATGCCTTTTTAGTTTCATGAAATAATGTTACAGAGGAGATGATGCATGATAAGGATGATATTAGCAATTATTAGAGTGACATATGGTGAAGAATAGACAGATGGTCTAGATATGGATATTTATCATACATTTTTATTTCTTGATGGTCTTTTTTTCTAAAACACAATGTTATACATTTATTATATGATATTGATAAGAAAATAAATCTTACTGAGCTCTAATGATTAACATATTTTAATGATAAGTTGGCGTTTATGTGTTATTTGAGGAAGAGAATAGTGATGCATTTATGTATATCATTTAAAATTCAAAACTACCTGAACAATGAGAAATTTTGCATGTCAATGGTATCGTTCTAATAGGTATTCAGAACTACACTCCACACATCTTGGCTGCTTCACAAATTATTAGAAAAATACACAAATTGATAGCAAATAAATGGTTCCATTTCATATGGGATGGGGTGACCTCCACAGATATCCATGAGAATTTTCTATTTCTAGTTCATCCATTCATGGGAGTGTGGCCTTGCTCATCTTTCTTAACTTTTATTTAACTTCAGATTGGTTTCTTGTACATTGATGAGAGCCTGTACCCATTGATTACTATGGCTTCTTTCCGTTGTAAATTCTAAATATAATTAAGTAAAATCATTGATTTTTCTGGATTTAGGAACATGCAGAGGTTATTTTTGGTTCAGTGTTTATCTTTAGTCTGCTCTGGCAGCTGTAATAAAACTACCGTAACTGAGTGGCTTATAAACAGCAAGCATTTTTATTTTTTCACAGGCTGGAGGCTGGGAAGTCCAAAATGATGTCTGGTCAGGGCCAGCTCCCTTTCGTCATCTTCGAACTATAGCCCAAACTTAACCCTGTTCCTAACCCTCTCCCTATAACCTCACGTGGTGGAAAGGGCAAGAGATCTCTCTTAGGTCTCTTTTATAAGAGCCTTAACCCTATTATTAAAAGCTGTGCCCTCATCACCTATCACTTCCCAAAGGCCTGGCCTCTTACCACCATCACACTGGGCATTAGGATTAAACCTATCAATTCTTTGGGTGGGGGCACAGCTATTTAATTTGTAGCATTATTCTTCTTTACCTTGGTAGGCCCAGTATGTCTCTGATAAACTATTGCCAACAGAACATTGTAGTTCTCTATAGCATTGTGTTTTGAGTAGCAGTTTAAAAAATAGGTAAATGTTGCTTTTATTTAGTGCAAAAACTATGGTTATCAATGAGCAGCAAAGTGCTTAAGAGTAAATTAGATTCTGTGGATCGTTTGTACCTCATTCACTGTTAAAAATATAATTTCACATTAAGGTAAATGATTAGTTGGGCTCATACATTTCCTACTCTTAAATGTATCCCTATAATATCTTGATTTTAAACAATGTATCTTTAGAAAAATAAAGTTGCTCATAACATGATTCTTAAATCTGCTATGTGCTAAGAATTATAGTTTGAGAGTTCTAAATGGCATATAAATATTTTAACTTATATAATTAATCAACAATTCTAGGAGAGTTGGGGGAAATAAACAGGAAAAAAATCTTTAACTTTTAGCATATATAATTTTAAAAGCACAAAGATTAGAAATTGAATGGGGATAAAGTGGGACATGTTATGACCAAAGCACAGATAACTGAGGAGAAAACAATTACAACCAAATGAATAATGGATGTTTTCACTGAACTAAACAAATGGGCGGGGTGTGTGTGTGCTATTTTATCTTTATGAAACAATGATCAAATAAAAAATAATGAAATCAGAACAGGGGATTTAAAATTAGTAGGAGAAACTACCCATTTGAAATGTAATTTCAAAGAATTCTTAAAATAACTCCATCATGTTAGTAGCAAATTTGTGAGATTCCTCAAAATTCCCCTGTAATGTAGAAAGCCTTGTTTTCTGTGTGTGCTGACAAGATGTGCTATTTAATACAAACCACTGGGAAGATCTGTGATGACTTAATAGCTTTTCAACTAATTCTGATCACATAAAAAGATGAGAGAAGTAGCCCTGGCTGGTGTAGCTCAGTGAATTGAGTGCAGGCTGGGAACTAAAGGGTCGCCAGTTCGATTCCCAGTCAGGGCACATGCCTGGGTTGTGGGCCAGGTCCTCAGTGGGGGCCACATGAGAGGCAACCACACATTGATATTTCTCTCTCTCTTTCTCCCTTCCTTCCCCTCTGTCTAAAAATAAATAAATAAAATCTTAAGAAAAAAAAGATGAGAGAAGTAAAGATAGTGGAGTGAGGATTCCACTTCCTTCCTTAGCTTCTCCATAGTGCAAACTCTTCTTTTTCTTTTTTAAAATAACAATAGAGTTACTTCTGGGCAGAATAGTTTGTAGATAAAATTATCATGTGATTCCTAGACTATCTGACACTTTGTCTATGCATGTAAAATAAAGAATTATGTGATGCAAAATGAAAGACGCAGTGTGAAATGAACCTATACAAACCTGGGAAAGACAGCGACACCAAATAGGAAACAAAAGGCATAGGATTTTACCCTTGATATGGACATACAGAATTTATCACATTTGACAGACCTATTCTTACATTAAGGTATAAGCTGCATTCTACAGCTTACCTAGCCTTACAGCAATTTTTGTGGATATAGGTACAAAGCAACAACTAGCAATGCTCAGCACATACCAGACATGCTCACAAATACGAAAATGAATGAATGAATGTTTTGTTTCCTGCTATGCTAGACACGATGTAAGTAACACAGAATAGAACTGAACAAATCATGTCCTTGAGGAATTTATAGTCTCATTGATTCTACATAACATTCAAAATAAAACAATTACAGAACATCCCTAAAGCAACAGAGGCATGGTTGCACAGACAATATTCAAGTCACAAGCATGATTCAAAACAACTAAAAGACATAAGACAAAAATGATAATTTTAAACTCTGGGAAGTAAATTACATTCACCATGAAAATGTTACTTAGTCACTTTATCTCAGAATTAAGCATATATATGTATATATATATATATGAATGAATGAAAGAAATTATTTTTCCTGAAGAAGATCCATGGTTCCATTAGTGGGAAAAACACCACAGAAATGTATGTATTGCCATCACAATAAGAGATATTGCAGAAAAATGAACACATTGATTTTGATTCAAAGAGAGTGAAACAAAAAGAAAATTTCATTAAAAAATAGTAGGGATTTAAGAAGGAGAGGCAGACAGACAAAGAAATTAAGAGATAAAACTATATTGAAGAAAGATAAAACTGTACATATAGCTGCAGGGTTATGAAAGAGACCATATTAGAAAGAAAACAAGACAATGGTGAAAAAATGAGAGGCTTGATCAGGCAGTTGGATCTTATTGTGAAGGCTCTTTTATGCCAATGCCAATGCCAAAGTGAATATGGAGTTTTAGCCTGGATACATAAAGAGTAGGAGGTTTTTGCTTTTTGCCTTAAAAAAAAAGATGTTATATTAACGTACTTCATTGAACAAGTATGTATTGATTATTATATGCTGGTCAGACACTAGGGATAAAGAGAAAGTAAGATAGGTCCATACCTGGAATGAATGTACTCATAGTGGTAGGGAGGAAAAGGGGGCTCTAAAGTTAATACAGTTACAGTACTTTATCATGAACTCTATGCTCTCATTATATAAAAGGTGGATGCACTGCCACTCCACAGACAGGGCTGCCCATAGGAGGAAGAGCCTGAGCTGAACCCTGGAGGCACAGCAGACGAGGCTAATGAGAATGGTAGATATGAGGGGTACACCATATAGAGGGAATTACATGGGCAAAGATATAAAATATCAAGGTACAATATGTTACAGAAAATAGAGTATGAAAGGAGAGAAGCAACACAGAAGGCATAGTTTCTAGTTTGGAAGCTTTATAATAATTCAGAGAAAAATATATATGAGGTCTGTCTGGAAAAAGTCCAGCCATTGTCAATAAAATGAGAACGCTTTGCGTGACATTGATGTAAGCTGGCAGCCACGGGCGTGGGCTGGAATGCGCATCAGTGTGAACAATGATGACTTCACTGTACTAGTCTGTGGGGGTGGTAGATGTTGTTGTGTGAACGTGCATACTGTGTGGCCATCAAGTTCAAAATGACTAAGCAAGTAGAGTGAAAAATCTGCATCAAATTTTGTGTTAAGCTTGAACATTCCTTTGTGGAAACTATTCGGATGATTCAGAAAGCTTTCAGGGATGATGCAATGAGTGTGGTGCAAATAAAAGTGTGGCACAAACACTTCAAAGATGGTCAAGAATCTGTTGAAAGTGATCCATGTTGTGGAAGGCGTGCAACAAGAACACCTGAGAATGTTGGGTGTGTACAGGCTGCGATCAACAAAGACTGGCCGCTGACAGTGCGAGAACTAGAAGCTGATCTGGGGGTTCCAAAAACTACTGTGTCTGAGATTTTGCTGCAGGGTCTTGGCATGAAAAGTATCCTGGCAAAATTGGTTCTGGCTTCTGCTACCAGAGCAGAAGGAATATCGTGCTGCAGTTGCTAATGACTTGATTTAAACTGCTGTCAATGAGGTAGATTTCCTCAAGAAGGTCATACCTAGAGCTGAATCATGGGCTATGGTTGTGATCTTGAAATGAAGGCCCAGTTGTCCCAATGGGAGTTGCCTGGTTCTCCACACTGGAAGAAGGTACAGCAAAGTTGCAGCAAGATCAAGATCATGTTAACTGTGCTTTTCGATTGGGAAAGTATTGTCCATCATAAGCACAGCCCTCCAGGCCCAACAATTAATAAGGAATACTCCCCTGATGTTCTTTGTCAGTTGAGAGATGCAATATGACAAAAAACAGCTATAGCTGGGAGCAACTAGTGATTGGCAGCTTCATCATGACAATGTTCGCACTCATGCATCAAGTCTCCTGCAGAGTTTTTTGGTGAAACATCAAATCACCCAGGTGACTCAGCCCCTGCCCAGCCCAGATCTGTTACCCTGAGACTTCTGGCTTTTCCCAAAACTAAAATGACCTTTGAAATGGAAGAGATTTCAGACCGTCCATGAGATTTGGGAAAATATGACAGGGAAGCTCATGGCAATTACAACAAAGGATTTTGCAGAGTGTTTTGAGCAGTGGAAGAGATGCTGGAGAGGTGCATATGGCCCCAAGGCACCTACTTTGAAGGGAACGGAAGTGTCGTTGTCCTGTGTGCAATGTTTCTTGCATCTTGTATCTTCTAGAGTAAATGTCTCTTTTTCATATTGCATAGCTGGATACTTTCTGGATGACTTTAGATATAATCAGTGATAAAAGAAATACAGAGAAGGGGTTAGGAGTACAAAGGACAGTAATATGTAATGGATGGAAGAGGAAGTTGAGTCTGTAAAGGAGATAAAAAATGGGTAGTTGGAAACGGATAATATGAGAAAATGCTGTTACAGTGCAACCGGGAGAGATTTTATAAATGAGATGTGGTCAATATTGTTAAATGCTGCACATCACTCAAGAAAATAAGAACTCATTAACTTCAACAACCAAGACGTCACCAGTGACCTTGGTAAAATCATTTTCTTTGCGACTGCTGATGTGAAAGACGTATAGATATAGTTGAGGAGTAATGGCGTGAGAAGGTTGAGGCTTAAAGTGAAAAACAGAAGCTTGACTAGGACGCGAAGACAAGGGGTAGGTTAATAGATAAAAAGGGCTATGTACTTCTGGAAAGACTGTTTGTAAGATATGAGAGGTTTAAAAGCAAGGACAAAGCTCCAGTGCTTGTGAGAGAATGAGACACAAGTGAGACCTGGGTTCAAGACTGGAAACACAGTTCCAGAAATGAAGGGTTGTGATTCAGAGGATGGCATTGCCCTCGGAGAGTAGCTAACACACCCTCTGCTTTGAGCAGGGAGACTATGAGGAGGCAGCCAATGGAGGTACAGATAATTTTACAGGTGGGGAACAGAAGAAGGTATCATTCTCCAGTGGTGCACTTACCCCCCTCCCCATTCTTCTTTTGTAAAGTAGGTGAGCTTTACGAGGAGAGAAAGGAATCCAGCATGTCGGTGATGAAGTAGGATGGGACTGAAGACAAAGTTAATGGGAGTAGGGAGTTAGGGGAAATCACCAGGCAGTGAGAATCTGAGAAACACAATTGCATCCTAACGGAGTTCATTTAGCCCAGTGGTCTTCATCCCCAGCTGCACATTACAATCAATTGGAGAGCTTTTAAAATAAAAGCCTATGCCTGGGTCCCAACCCACACCAATTACATCAAAGTCTGTAGAGGATAACTCAATTAATACATTCCCTCTGAGATAAGTTGATAAAATTAACTGCATCAAGGATTCAAAAAACAACTGGAAATTATATTCTGTTTTCTTAAGAAGTCTCCCCCTCATTCCCAAGGAGTAATGTACTCACTTCCAGGCTGCTTGGAATATTCTGTTACATTTATCATATCCCCGTTCCGTAGAGTGGCAAAGGGGCAGTTGGATGCATTCAGGTCGCAGAGCCGAGGTGGCAGCTAGCCTCTTCCTCTTCTTACCAGACACAGACAGATACTGAGAGCAATATAAATTTGCATGTTAAATGCCAAAGGTAGACTCGTTTTCATATTTATCATGTATTACCAGCTGAAAACCTCACTGATTTACTTTGAATTAAGTGTTTCTCAGGAAGAAATGAGACAGGGCCACAACTGAGGGAGCTGTGCCTCATTTGCATTCCCTCTGTCCCTTTCAGTCACCTTTACCTTATTTATTCCAAGGAAAGAAGAGAAGACAAATGTCGGTTTGCAGCACAGAAATAATTGGGGGAAGAAAACTGAATAACTAAGTATGACTTCTTGAAAAATGAATTTAAAGTTTGTCAAAAGTGCCCACATTTCAACAGATGCATTGCTTTTGCACCTCCTTTTCTGTATATCGAGAATCCAATTTATGTGTGCAGTATTTGCTTCACTGGCTTATCGTTTAAATTATTTTATAAAAAAAAAAACATATTTCTGGAGATTCCAAAATGTCTGCAGACTAGGTAGAAACTAAAGTCACCTCCTCCCAGTGCCAAACCAGATTTACAGCTAAATTATAGCAATCGACCCGAATGACCAACTGAGGGCTAGTAGAACTGAAGTATTATAACCAAAGATTTGTAGAAGAAGCCGCACACAGGCTGGTGAGAAGGGCGGAGTTGCAGAAAGGGCTGGTCCTCCCACACACATGCTGCAGCTGAGAAGCCAGAGGGATGCCTCAGCTTCAAAACCCCCTCCCTCCAGGAGTGTGGGGGCTCAACTGCACACAGAGACCCCCAACCCAGAGCAACAGAGGTGGGA
Organism: Micronycteris hirsuta; assembly: GCA_004026765.1. Taxonomy (NCBI): domain Eukaryota; kingdom Metazoa; phylum Chordata; class Mammalia; order Chiroptera; family Phyllostomidae; genus Micronycteris; species Micronycteris hirsuta. The sequence goes on along the minus strand of PVJI01015340.1, from coordinate 25,510 downwards.
AAGAGAAGCCTTTGTGTAGCCATCTGGTGGTGAAAATCAGTGGGGGTTAAGTCTACCTGGGATAGGACGTTGGCTACAGACCCAGATGCCATCTTCCTAGAGTCGAGTACTTCTATCCTTACAGCACCTGGGGAATGCACCACCTGGTCCTCCAAGTACTGGTGACACCACCCTGCTGAGCTCCAGTCCTACAGAGGGGTGTGCTGGCTGTACCCACCAGGGTCCTTTGGGGCATTCTTTTTCTGGAGAAGCTCTTGTTGGGGATTCAGGTAGTGATTGAACTGTGTATGTTTGGAGAGAGGACCGTTCTTCCTCACCATGAGCTCACATGAGCTGGTGTCCATCACCCCCAACAACCTGTTGAATCACTTAGCCTGCCCTTCCACTCCCTGCAGCCTCGCCTTGCTTAGTTCAGTCCTTCAGGGGGATCCAAGTGTTGCCTAGAGCTGGAACCTATGGAGAACATCTCCCTGGGAGGCTTTTGTCTAGGAAGCAGATAGGCAGGTTCTGGGTCATATGGCTCCATCCCGGTCTGGGGGGGTGGGCAACTTCTGTATTACCTGTGAGCTCAGCTCACACTCTTTCCCCAGTGGAGACTCAGTTGCCCTGCCTCTCCAGCAGCCCAGGGCCCCAGCTTTGCTGAGGTCAGCCGTGCAAGGAGACCTGAGAGCTGCTTGAACTGGGAACTTCAGTGTGTCTCCCTCAGAAGCTCTTGCCAAGGAATGGGAAGAAGTGCCTGCCTACCTCCTACAGACTTGCTGGCACCAGCCTGAATGGGAGACTGTCTGTATATCCCTTACCAAAAGCTGGTGGCCTGCACTGCTGAGCTCAGCTCCGTGGGGGAAAGGGCATGTTACTGGGACCTTTAGAGCAAGTCTCCTTCAGAGGCTCTTGTCTCCAATGGGCACTTGGTTGTGGGTGTGGCTGGCTGTGCAACAGGGTAAAGGTGAGTGCTTGCACCCCTCCTACCCTCCTACTGACTCTTCTGACTCTGCCCTCCACAGATACTCTTTTGATCTGTTCTTTGCAGAGGAGTTGGCTGGCTGCACCCAACCTAAACCTGCGGCACACTCCCTGGGGAAGCTAGAGTTGGAGACTCTGGCAGAGACTGATCGGTATGTCTCTAGAATAGGAGCCACTGTCCCTTCATTGAGTGCCTGATGGCACTGCCCCCAAGCAGAAGACCTGCTAGCACTGTTCCCCCAGCCCTGATCACCCCATCCGACTGAGCTCACACCCTGTGGGTCACAGCCAGTCTGGGTTCACTATGCAGTTTTTTTCTTTGGAAGGTTTCAGAGTAAGATCAGGCAACCTAAGGGAGAAGCATAGTAGGCAACAGGTACAGGCAGGCCTCAGAGAGTTTCAGACTTTTATAGACCTGCCCCCAGCTGTAAACCAGAGGGAGCCAACTCTTGTACACAGCTTGGCCCCTCCCCTGCACACTAAGGCCCAGTAGGTACAGTCACAAACAGTGAATAGCGTGGCAGCCCCAGACAGGTGGCCCAAGGCCAGTAATAAGCGATGTCTGACATCACCCTGTACCGGATTACTGTGCACGTGGACCCAGAGCCAAGGCAACCAGTACTGTGCTTCAGATCACACCTGAGGTTGACCTGAGTAGCATACCCAAAGGTGGTATTCTGGTATCCTGCTGGGAACAACTACATCTCAGGGGGAAGCCCTGAGTGGGATATTACTGGATAAATAGCCATTTAGGCTAGTATTCCCTAGGGTTATCTTTCAGTATTAATAAACATTCAGAAAAGGTACTCAATGTTATCAAGACAAATAGATGATTTGTTATATTACTTTACAGAAATTGTCAGAATGTCTAATATCTTCTTTATCATCAAAAGTAGAAATGAAGTATACAGCATAATCTCCCAAAATATGCTAACCTAGACTGTAAATTCTGTAAGTTGCTGATTTTGGGGGCTTTGTTGTTGCAATAATTTCCTCACTTTTCTCACCTATAGTTGCCCTCATTTCACATTTACTTCACATATTACTACTAGAGTATTTTCATTTAAAAATCACTTTCCAGATGACATTCTGTTCTGCAAATAATTTATTGGTTTACTATTCAAGTCAAAATTTGTTAACTTGACATTTTGGAGTCTCCAAAACCTTATTCCAAACTTCTTTTCAGCTTTATTTCTTCTTAGTCCCACTCATAAACACTGCTCAGACAGGTAGATATGACCACGCCCTGTGCTACATTCCCTTATGTTTTGTTAGTGAACAGAACCCCGGCCTGAGAGTCAGAATACCTAGGTTCAAGAACCGTCTCCTCCATATCAATATTCCCTTTAATTTCCCCTCTGTAACAGAAATCATGCTGACTACTTTCTATATATGTTACCTATAATTAGTACAATAATTTTTTCTTTTATGATTGAGAAAGTAGGTCAGGTAAATTGCTCAAGGAAACACAGCTCTTAGGTGCTGAGACCAGGAGTTGGATTTAGATGTGCATGATTTCAAAGGCCATGTGGTTTTCATTGTACCACACTGAATTAAAGAGCCCAGAACACCAAAAACTGCAAAATATACAAACTATGGGCATGATGAGTAACAATTACGCTTTGCAAAGATTCAAGTAAAGTTTTGGCTCTTAGGAAGTTTCTTGCAAATAAGAGAGACTCTCAGTTCCAGCCTATGTAAGACTTCCGGCCTCCTTCCTTAGGAACTGCTATTTTCTCTGCCACCTGCACCCTGACTCAGCAGCATTTCTGGATTTTTTTTCCAACTAATTTTTTTTCTGAATGAACCTGTACCTTTTCTTGTTCATCTTCCCTGCGTTGTCCCTAGGAAAAATTATTTCTTCTAAAACTCAGTTTATCTCCACATTCTGAAATATTACTAACAGGTTTGGTAGATAGATATTCACATGTTCATCTTTTATTTTATTCATAGTCAAGCATTATGATAATCATTGGCACACACATTTATACTTCAATGATGTGCCCCAGGGATCTTGAGGTTACTGTTAGTTCGTACACTGACTAATTTGGAAGGAAACAGGCAATTTTACTTATGGGTATTCAGGCCCTACGGCCATAGACTGGAAGGGACTGTTCAGCAAAGAAAAATGTGGATGTGGGGTTAAGAGAACAGATCTAAAAAGTTGGTAGAATATAAAGCAATATGGAAAGAGACTGAAGCCTTAGGAAATGATAAGCCAGTAAGAAATCCTTTGGTCGGATGAAGAAAGGATTTGTGCAAAGGGAAGGCTCTAATATTTATTTTTTATTTTTATTTTTTGTCTCTTTTGTCATGTTTTTATTCAAAATTAGCTGTCCAAAGTGATTTGACCTTTACAGAATAAACAAATTTAAGTTTATGCTGCAGGCTTCTTTCCTTCTGTGGTGGATTTCTTTTTTGTGGGCTTCTTCTCAGCTGCTGGTTTCTTAGTAGCTACAGCCGTTTTCCCCACCCAAGGCTTCTTCTGCATCGCAATGCCAGTGCCTTCTTCCCTTCTGTCCCTACCCCAGGCCTCCTGCCTGAAACCCCCTGCTCATCTGATGTGGCCTCTAGCATTCCTGCTGCCTCGTCCACCTGGAACTTGTGGTTCTGGCCTGCTGAAGAATGGTCTTAATGGTGCATGGTCTTTGAATACGGATTTAGCTTCAACATGATTCTTAGGTTTTTTAGGGGATTCCTCCTTAGGGCTATACGATGAATCTTCTTGCATGGTGGTTAAGGGTTCTTTGGATCTCTGGGCTTTTCACAATTCTGCTAAGGTCTGTATTGAGCATCTTGTGCATGAAACAGTTATAGATACTCTTGTTTTACATTTAATCTTTATTGTATTTTTCCATTACCATTTAGTCCCCTTATACTTCTTCCCCCCTCGCCCCGCCCCCCCCCCCTGCAACAATCACCACACTGTTGTCCATGTCCATGAGTCCTTTTTCCTCTTTGGTCAATCCCTCCACCCCCTAACTTCAACCCCTGCCCCCGCCCCCAACCAGCTGTCATCTGCTCTGCATCTATTAGTCTGTCTCTGTTTTGCTTGTTAGTTTAGTTACTTCAGTAGATTTCATATATGAATGAAATCATGTAGTATGTATCTTTCTCTGACTGGCTTATTTCATTTAACATAATGTTCTCCAGGTCCATCCATACTATTTCAAAGAGTACAATTTTCTTCTTTTTTAAAGTTGAGTAGAATTCCATTGTGTAAATGTCCCATAGTTGTTTTATCCACTCATCTATTGATGGACACTTGGGCTACTTTCATGTCTTGGCAATTGTAAATAACACTGCAATGAATATAGGGGTGTTTATGTTCTTTCAAATTAGTGTTTTGGGTTCCTTCAGATATATTCCCAGCAGTGGGAGGGCTGAGTCAAAGGGCAGATCCATTTTAAATTTTTTAAGGGATATCCATACTGTTTTCCTTAGTGGCTACACCAGTCTGCATTCCCAGCAACAGTGCAAAAGGGTTCCCCTTTCTCCAGATCCTCAGCAGCACTTGGACTTTGTTGATTTATTGATGATAGCCATTCTAACAGGTGTGAAATGGTATCTCACTGCGGTTGTAATTTGTATATCTCTGAAATCAACCCACATCTTTATAGTCAATTAATATTTGGCCAAGGAAGCAAGCACATAGAACGGGCTAAAGATTGTTTATTCCATAAATGGTGTTGTGAAAATTGGACAGATACGTGCAGATGAATTTGAAACTGGACCACCTGCTTACATCACACACAAGAATAAATTCAAAATGGACCAAAAACTTAAATGTCAGACCAGGTTAGACCAGAAATCATAAAAATCTTAGAATAAAACACAGGCAGCAAAATCTCAGATGTTGCACATAGAAATTTTTTTATCAAATATATCTCCCCAGGCAAGAGAAACAAAAGAAAAATTAAATGGGACTATATCTAGCTAAAAACTTTTTGCACAGCAAAGAAAATCATCAGCAAAATAAAAAAAAAAAACAAAAAACAACCCACAGAATGGGAGAACATATTCGCCAATATATCTGACAAAAGGTTAATATCCAAAATTTATACTTACAAACTCAACACGAAAAAACAAACAACCCAATTAAAAAATGGGCAAATGTCCTGAACAGGTTGTGGGTATTGTTGAGGTTTACGCCAAGTGCCATACAGATCGTCTAACCTGCGGAAGCACTTTCAGTCCAAATGCAGACATGGCCCACGTGCCCAGCAGGAACAAGTTTGAAAGTGTTAAGTTTGCTTAGGCAGACTACTTCCAGGGACATTCCTGAAGGCTTTGAGGATACCATTGTTCTCATTACAGATGATCCAAAGTCCCCTGCACTGGATACGATGGTGGCTTCTCATTTTGCCCTTGCCAGCTCTCATTCGCGGAGAGGCATAGACCTTTGTGATATCATTCCAGGCCTTAAGTTTCTTAAGAAGCAAATCAGCCTCCCTGGTTTTCTTGTAGCTTTCAACTTTACTTTCAGCCACCAAAGAAACTTCAGGAACTTCCTCAGTACAATGACCTTTAGACAGGACCATGCTGGTAAGGCTGAGGCAGCCAGGGAAGAGCAGACGGCATATGGCTCCTGTGCTGTGTTCACTCTGCGGTCCCAACGGCACTAGGTTTTGGTTGGTGCAAACATGTAGCCCCCACAACCCTGGCCAGGATGACGAGTCCCACCACCTCAAACTTGGAATTTGAGCCATAGCTTGATGGCACCCCAGGACTTGGCACTGGTTTGATGCCCTGCCAGTTCACTGACAGCAAAGGGCGGTCAGCTGTGTGTGTGCCCATTGGTGTGAACAGGCTCACAAGGTCTGGTTGACTGGGAGCCTTGAGCACAGCAGGCGAAGGGGCATTTGGTAGATGATTCCCCTTTTCTGAGTGCACTGGGATCAGTGGGCGAGCGTGTGCCCTGGTGTGAAGAGGAGGGAGCACACTCCTCTCAGCCCGGTGGCTCCCACTGGAAAAGGAAGCAAAGCTCTAACATTTAATCCTAACTTGTTTGTGTTCCTCCGATGTAAACTCCCTACCTGTCCTGTGACCTCAAACCTTAAATAGTAGTTGACCTAGTAACTGATAGCAGCTAGGAAATATAGATAATAAATATAAAGGACAGCTGTCTCCTTTTCCAATTATTAAAGTTTTTTGTTTGTTTGTTTTTAATGAAATTGAGAGTTCTCAGCTGTTATAGAGGCTGATTTCATTAAAGGATGGGGCGATATGTGGTTTGTTCTTCTGGTAACGCTTTTCATTTTTTGGCAAATGCACTCTGGTCATTCTTTCTCAGCCTTGTGGACTCAGCATCTGCCTCATGGGATGTCCAGAAAAATGTGTCAAGAACTGGGGGGGTCTGAGATTTTTACATAATTGCAGTTAGCAAGTTAGCTTGCCACACTTTTACAGTTGCTAACAGAAGCCAAAACACTCCTAGGTCAGAGATAAAGGACAGTTTGCTTCTCACAACAAGGATGGCGGCCAGAATATCATAAAGTCCTCACTGTTGCTGCTCCCCTGAGGCCCAGCTTCCACAGGGCCACATGAGCAGGATCGGATGACGGCTGCTCATGTAATACATGGTGTTACGGGAAAGGAACCACGAGTTAGGAAATCCAAATCTTTTATAACAGGCTGTATGTGTGCCTGCTCCTTGCATGTCTGTTCCCCTGCACTGGAGGGATACCCTCTGTCTCCCAAGACTGTAAATTAACTTTTTTGCTCTGGAAGGAGACACTGTCTCCATCTTCCAAGGTTGTCAAATGGGCAAATTTTTTTCCATCTACAAACGACTTTAACAGATTGTTCCAGCACAAAGGCAGTTAGCGCCTTTGGTTGCAACATGTCTACTAGAATAGACCCATGGAGAGTTTTCTCCTGACAATATCCACCCATCATTTGTATAACATTCGGCTTCTGGTACACCTTCCCATGAGAATTTCCATTAGTACAACACTCTGATTAATCAGAATGCCAGAGGCTGGAAACAAATCCACTCAAATGTTCATCATGCAGCATTTCATTAAGATTATTATCCACAGGACTCCAAACTGCAGAATGTGGCGCACCTCCAGTGACCCAGACTGAACTAGCAAAACAAATCACATCAACCATCGGTGTCTACTTTAGAAAAACAGGTGGCTTTCTTCTTTCATTTTTCTATTGATCTTTGCACTGTCCTGAGGCATTAATCCAAGTGCAGTGGGGTACATTAACAACTACTGTGGTCCACAAGATAGAAGTCTTGGGCAATTCTACCATATCTAGTAACCCCGGAAAGTAAATTGAGGTTGACCTGGACACCTTCCAGAATCAGTGTGGTGTTATTGATCAATTCAGCAGAAATCAGGGACTACTTTCATACAACCTTTTCTAATTCAGTAATCCTCATTGTCATAGAAGTGCCCACAGGGGACTCATGAGTAACGAATCAGCTGTTCCTTCCAGGAGCTCCCCCAAGTAACCAAGGTAGTCTCAAATGGCAAGATCTACACAATGTCTTATGGCTACATGGCCTAAGGCTGGTATTCTCCTTAAACTCTTGAATGTCTTTTATTAAAATCTTTAAAGTACATTTCACCATATTTTGGTAAAGGAGGCTGGTTAATACATACCATCCACATAAGAACAGTCCCTAGTTCATACATCCTGCCTGTGGAAAGGAAGTGCTGTTTAAAATCGCTGTCCTCGTCTCCCAAAGAGGAACTACATCAGTCAGGGGACCAGGCTGATGGTGCCTTTAAAGTGCTTTCAGATGATTGGTAAACCATAGATTTCCCAATTCAGTTCAAATAATTGAGTTTGGTTCTTGTTTCCAGAGGGATTCTGTCTTATTTGTCTGTGTGGCCAGAAGGTGGCATTTGTTCACCCATGGAACAATAGAGAGAAAACTATAAGAATGAAGGTAGGAAGAATACCTGGAGGTATGAACAGATGCTTTACCTGGCAGGTGTAGAATTTGGTGTCTTGCCCTGCTATTTCCATAGACTTCTTGGTAAGCCAAGGACAATTATGGTCAAATCATTGTCAAAGACATCTGGCAGGAGATGGCAGATCTGTCACTAAGTTAACTTTATGATAGTCACAACAACTTAGGAATGTTATACCAAAGCATTTTTGTTCTTTAAAGTAGGCTCCAGGAGTGGTTCTGAAAACAAATATCAATAACATGCCTTCCTCCTGTATACCCATCTCTCTCCCTGAGGTTATTACTCCTTCACCACCACAGAAATGCTATGTCCTATCACGAGTGGTAACTCCACCTTTTGTTGAATCATCACATTGTCTGGTCTGGACATTAATTCAAATATGTTAGCTTTAAGCATAATAAAGGCATTTTTATAAAACTTACAAAGACTCAATACATCCCTAAATTTGGTCCATGTGGGTCTCTGTAGAGGGGTCAGTGATCAGTGTGTAATTAACTGAGTAACTGTTATCCTTATGCTCTAGGATTATGTCAGTCCCACAGAAGCAGAGCTCAGTCCCAACATCTTAAGTCAGTGTTTTTTTTACTCTAGACTGCAAAACCAAGCAGAGGTGTACGTGCCAAGTAGAGATGTGGTTTCTGTTATGGAAAGAAAGACATATACCATGCCCAGGAATGGTCAAGCTGGAATCTCAGATTAGTAAAGTAGATTTGCCTGTGCTGCAGCTCTGTTATCATTACTCAGTACGTAGCTGAGAAGAACAGTGATCCCCCTCTGAAGATGGACTGGGAGAGGGGGAAGAGGTAGGGTAAGGACTTTTTTAAGTTTATTTTTGAAGAAGCCATTTCCACACTCAACCATTGCAGATGTCTGTGGATGGTAGAAGAGGTGGAAGATCTATCAAATACTCTCACTATAATCACAGATTGAATGACTTTTGTGATAATAACTCAATAACTTTAGACTGAAATTGGCCCTGAAAGGAAAAAAAAGTGACAAGCTTTGATTCAAGGTCTCAGTGGTATGTCCAGATTAGGTAGATCGGACCAGACCAGCAACACCGTAACCCGAGAGAGTGTCAGCAGTGCCAACGCGCCACTGAGGGCTTTGAGAGGTCAGAGAAATGATGCAGCCAGTCTCCCAGGACTAGGTAGGAGTATGACTCCTGCAATGTGGCTTTTTTTTTTTTTTTTTTTTTTTTTTTTTTTTTTTTTTTTTTTTGGCCAAAAGACAAATGGGAGAGCCTTAGGCAGAAATCACAATCCGAGAGGTAATGGTGTCCTCTGCACCAGAAACATAGTGTCCTTTACTTTGTGTCCAGTTTATAGTGGTAGATGCATTGCCTGTCCAATAGGGTGATGGGTCTAGGCAGCGGGGGTGGTGATCTGGGCAGTGCAGAGTTGATGAGCAACTTGCCTCCCATTGGTCTCACAGAGAAAAGGGCTTTAACACGGGCATCTGCATGAATGGCTTAGTTGGTTTAAGCATCATTTGCATTTTTTCAGAGTTCACAGCCCCAAAGAGTGTATCTTTCGTTTTATAATCTATGGTTTTCAAAGTGACAGACTAGACAGCTAGGCAAAAGAGCAGCTGGAGAGTAAGAAGTATGTAAGGTTCATCAAGGAAGAGTATTGACTGGAACTGTGACATTGGTTTTGAGTCCTGCCTGTTGAGTTGACAGACCGATGTCCATTTCAGATTTTGCGTGGCTAATGCAGAGTTGGAGCAGCACAGTAGACCAGAGAATACCGTCATTGAGACAGGCCCATCTGTTTAGAGAAAAATCTGAATTGATGTATATTGAATCAGAGGTTTTGCTTGAGGCAGTGGAGTAGGGGTTAGTTTTTCTCCAAAAGATTTTCCCTGTAAAGATGAGATATCTTTGGAGCCAGGTTAGGTATATTTCCTTCAAAATGCCACTCTCATCTGACTGGCAAGGCTTATAGCCCCCCACCCCCCACTTTGTTAATCAATGGGTCCGCATTGACTGACCCCAAATGAGTTTTATTTGACAAGAACCCAATGGTAATAGAAGAGCTGTTTTCCAGAAGTAGACTTGCCATTCACAATGGTGTCCTTTTGCCAGAAACTCCAAATAGCCTCCAAATAGTCATGGGCACTGATATCTCAAAGGAGTCATTAAGGTTACAGGGTGGAAAGGTTGTGATACTTTTCTACAAGATGATCTTCCCAGCTGGGAGACCCCGTTAGACATTTGCGAGCATTTGTAGCAGAGGATAGTAGCACATCAATACTAATTATGTATTGAACTGTAGAGTACTCAGCAACCATACATTGATTTTGCCCGAAAGGCCCTGCCCGCCAGGCCACATTATCTTCAGTTCTCCATTGTGAACTCTACTCAAAGTGCATCTATTTGATTTGGGAATTGAATAGTCCACAGCACTGACTAGGATAGTGACTTTGGTGCCAATATCTAATAGTTATACAGGCCTGAATCCCTCCTGTTTCCTAGATTCTCTAGCATAATTAGAGAGCTGAGTATGGCCGTTGGTCCCCATGGGGGTCAGAGAGGCTTTAGTCCCACTCCTAATCCTTGTCTTTAAAGTGTCTGAGATCAGGTTGTTGGATGAAGGGAGAAATCAGGAAACGCAAATGCAGAAAATGGCTTTACGCCAGCAAGAAGAGTGTGCTCACTTTTTGTTTTGAGCAGTGCAGTGGCTGCATTCAGAAATTTTTCTTAGATATCTTTGTCAGTTTCTCCTGCTCCAGTAGGTCAACTTTAGCAGCACTGTAAACTCCCTCCGGGGCAGGAAAAGTAGAAATAGGAGTCAGTGCTTAATCCATGGCTTCCTACAGAAGTGTATTTCAATGGAACAACCCCGAGAGGGCTGAAGCTCCACTGCAGCTGCGGGGATGCACTGCCAAAAGTTCCGACTGAGGCCTTTTAATGTCCCTTCCAAATGGATCTGTGGTCAGCATTGTATGCAGCCGAGGAGTCTGAGTCATGAGGTGGCCCTGCTGTTGCCATGCTTTCTTATCAAGCATTATTTCCCTGCCCTTGCCTTGGAAGTGAGCCAATATTGAACAGTTAGTTCTTTGCGTAGTGGTTGTAGATTCACCTGTTCACATGTTAGTGTAGGTAAGCATCTCTGTAACTTCCCTGAAGGTGGGCAGACATTTCTGCCCCCTCTTGCTGGTAGAAACCTTAACACCAGTTGTTAGTATGGTGTGCACCTGAGACTGACTGCCAAGTTTTCAGAAATTTCTCTACCTGGAAGAGAGTAGCACACACAGCATTTTGTGAGATTCTAGCATATTTTCAAGTTAAAAACTCACACTCCCACAGTTTCATGGATACTGGCAGAAGTCAAAAGATGCCTCGGTCTTAGTTCATTACCTACAACAGTGGGAGCAGCCAGAGTATGAGCTTGGCACCACTCCGTGGAGCCCCAGTTTCCACGTGGCCAGGGGAAGAGCACGAGGCATCAGCTGCCCATGCTACGTCTTGTGGAAGAGGAATACTGAGTTTAGGGAATGCGGCCTTTCATCTCCATAGGGGATACACCCTTATCTTCCCAAACTGTAAGCAAATACATAATTTGTCCTAGAAGGAGATGCTATCTCTCTCTTCTAAAGGTGTTTGCTCCATAAATTTTTGACAATATAGTTCAGAACAATGGTTCTACAGGCAAGAAGTGAAAACACACAGAGACCCTTGGAGAAATGTCTCCCAGCTACCCAGAACTAAATTTCTTGATCCTGTTGACACTAAATTCTCCTTGGCAGCCTGCTGTGACTCCACAGGCCAGGAATTCCATGATGGCTCTGAAGGGGATTGATTGCTGCCCCACCTGTGGGCACAGAGAAAGTGTCAATAATACAGTGATTAGATAAATATGGTCATTGGTCGCAAAGGAAAGAAAATAGAAAAACATTTATAAGCATGAAATATGAACTCAGTATAATTTATTTCAGTAAAAATTATAGCATTCTATATTGGATGTAATTATTTCTAACCAATGAAATAAATATCAGGCAATAAATCTTTTAAGCTGAGGCTGATTAGAAGATCTGTTTATATAAATATATAGGGATGGGCAAAAATAGGTTAATAATAATAAATAATACATTAATAAATAAATGTTAATACAATAATAAGTTGCATTTATTTTTCACATACTCACAACTGTAAACCTACTTTGCCCAGCCTGTATATCAAATAGACATGTAAGCAAAATTGTGGGTTAGTTGGGTGTGGATAAAGAAAAATATACACTAAGAAATCATTAGTGAATTCTTTAGAATTTTAGACACTAAAATGCTCATAAGCAGCATAATTTTTTTAAAAATATCAATACGGAAATTTAAGTTTTTAAAGGGATGTAGAGCGTTATGATAAATTCACTGTTTAATGCTGATTAATCAGGCGTCTACAAGAGTAGAGCTAAGAGGCACATTTTTCTGCTCCACTACTAGTAAATGAAGAGGCAAAAATTTTACCTTCTGCATAGATGTGGACAAGTGTAAAATTAGAGTTCAGGTTATAAGAAGGCAGTTGAGACTGCTGAAGTGGGAATAAACTTGACCCAAATAAAGCATTAGAATTGTACATTCAAAACTTTGGCGATTCAATGATATTTTAAAGAACATTGCATGTTGTGTGTGTCAAATTGTATTCTCTATGTACAAGAAATTGAAATTAAGTCCATTAACTCTATGAATATAGTATTGCTCATTTTTAAGAGCACCTTATGCTTATCTGGAGATAAACCTTGCATGTTACACAATATAATACAAAACGTTAAAAGCAGTTTTAAGTTTTATGTCTTTTGTTATTTCCTACCTTATTATCAAACAACCACAAATTTAATGTTTTACGACAGAGAAAATGCCATTTATCTTCTTATAGTAATCATATTATCTCATGTGTGATGAAAGATTTTTAAAAAGTATACTGTGGTTTAAAAATAAAATAGCATTTCGTCTGTACTTTTGCAAGTGATTGACAACTTAATCTATACGAGTAGGTGTATAGGCACAAACATGGACTTATGTATATGTTTCCATACATACATGCACATATGTGTTATTTGTTTTAAATCATATTCAGTTTTATTTTAATGCAACAAAATATCAAATGTGTACACCATATTACAATGGACATTAGTAATAAGTTTATGCATTTTATTATTATTCTATTACATTTAAACATTATTATTCAGATTCTGCAGAATTAGAAACAAAGGAAGCCTAAATATAGTACTTCCTCTTGCTTTAAAGCAAAATAATTACTAGAACACTGATATCTAACAAGAGTCTTTTATTCACTGGTAATATAAAAATTGGGTTTAAGATCTATAATGACAAGTGAAAACAGTAATGCATGATATATGATACATTTTACTAATGCAAAAGCAGCAGAAATATAGTGCCATCAGCAAGCTAAGCATAATTGTTTTATTGGTAGGAAAATTGAATTCTTCAAATATAAGGCCGTTTTCTTTGAAATCAGTCCACCGAAATCACTGTCTTCAGGCTCTGAAAAGGATGTGATTACCTTGATACCTTCCTCCTGTAGGTTTTTATTAGACATTGTAAATTAATGACATTATTTAAAATTGAAAGGTTGTCTAATTTTATTGTAATGTTAATTTGTGCACAGTCACAAAAGAAAATAATTTTTATGTATACAAAATTTTTACATGGCCCGGGCTAGTGTCGCTTAGTAGATTGAGCTCCAGCATGCAAACCGAAGAGTTGCCGGTTTGATTCCCAGTAAGAACACACGCCTGGGTTGCAGGCCAGATTAGGTCCTCAGTAGGGGGCACGTGAGAGGCATCCACACATTGATGTTTATTGCATTCTCTTTTTCCCTCCCTTGTCCTCTTTCTAAAATTAAATAAATAAAATCTTAAAAAGTATATTTGTATATCGATAATGATTTGATTGGTAAATATAAGGACAGTAAGCAATATCTATTTTAAACTTGAACTCCTACATCTTGTTTTTTGTTAATAAATCACTGAAAAGGGGACCATTCATGTCTGCCATGTTAACTTTTTTATTAAACCTGGAGATTAGAAAGTAGAAATAAAATTGTCTGCCACATATACTTATTATTCCTTTTATGTTGTAGTTAGAGTGTGTTCTCTTGGCCTCTTACTCTTTTTTATGCCTGTTTTATTCATCTTGTATCTCTTCTTGCCCTCATTTCCCCTACACACACATGCACACATACACACATACACACAGAATAATTGTATATTCAGGCAGTTTCCATTGAAATGGCTCTTTTCCTGGGAGATTAACGTATCATTTCATTAATATTCATGTTCAGATTAATCTATGAGATTATTTACCAAGATGGCCAATTTTCTGAGTTACTTATCTGATGAAACTCAAGGTAAGTAAGTCAGAGAAAGTAATTGGTAGGCCAGAACAAAGCTCTATAGATAGACATCTAGTTTATTACTTTCTTCTTCAATTACTAAGCTCTTAGCCTCATGGTTTCCTCCTATACTGCTGACAGAAACGTCTTTATATTCCTTCTTAATTTATTCTGTGAATACTGGTAGACTATTGATTGAGTGCATTCTCTATGTCAGGCATCAGACTAGGTTTTTGGAATAAAATGTTAACCACAGGGGACATGGTCTCTCCCCTCACTGAACTTACTGTCTGGCGGGGAGAGAAGGCAATTAAACACATACCTACGTCTATACATAAATACAGCTTTATCAGAATAATGACTACCTAAGGAGCACTTGGCTCAATAAAAACATTAAATTGGGTGATTGCCCAGACATGGGAACATTCGTCTGACCAAATAATGGTTAAACTGACCTCTGAAAGAAGAGTTAAAATTAAGAAAGGGAGAGAAAGATTTGGGGACAGAGGGCACAGCATGCGCAAGGGCCGTGGCTAAAGTGAACATGGTGAAGAATTTGGAAAGCAGTAGTAGCTAGAGAGGAAAGGGTGCTTTGAAATAAGCCTGGAGAGACAAGTAGGGCCAGGCTGTTCAGAGATCTACAGGCACTGCTGAGAAAGTTTGGTTTTATTCCTAGAACAATAGAAAGTTGCTGTTGTTTTGTGTTTTTAGCAGCTGGGGGGTACAAATAATCAGACTTGAGGTTTGAAAATATAGCATGCTGGTTGGCTGTTGTATAGAGAATGGAATTGAAGGTCATGCCAGCAAGAAATTATAAATTGGGTTGTTGTAGTAGTGATAGAAATGGAGAAAAGTAAATTAATTTTAGAGATTATGTGGGAGGAAAACACCATGGGGTTTGTCGGATTAAATAAAATGGGACTGATCACATGGAGGGTTATCAGCAGGGGAGTGGGATGGGAGGGGGAAAAGGTACAGAGAATAAAAAGCATAAATGGTGGGTAGAAAATAGACAGGAGGAGGTTAAGAATAGTATAGGAAGTGTAGAAGCCAAAGAACTTATATGTATGACCCATGGACATGAACTAAAAGGGGGAATGTAGTTGGGAGGAAAGTGTGCAAGGCATGGGGAATAAAGGAGAGAAAATGAGACAATTGTAATGGCATAATCAATAAAGTATATTTTAAAAAATACACATATACACACATACATACATACATACATAAAGTGGGGCCTGGTGAAAAAAATCAGAATCGTAAATGACTTCCGAATAGCTGGCTTTTACCATTTTCTAGTTATGCCTGGTTAAGTAACACATCATTCCAACACTTGGTAGTTTAAATACCAATAATAGTTATCTTGCTCAGGTATCTGCACATAAGGCAGGACTTAGCAGGGGCAGTTCTTCTTCATATCATTTGGAATCTGCTGGGCAGTTCAAAAGATAGGACAGCAATCATTTGAAGTTTCTCTTATTCCCATGTCTGGAGCTTGATGCTCACTGATGCTGAAACATGTTAGAGCTCTGGCCGGAACTTCTGCTTGTGATCTTTCTATGAAGGTGCCTGATTTCCTCCAGTCAAATTTCTTAGTGTAGAATAAGTGACTGGTTTCAAGGACACACACTGAAGGAGAGTGACAAGCAGACGCTCTGGTGCCTTTTATGACTTTGCCTTGAAATCAGTCAGCCTCCACTCCACCGTGTTATGTTCCTTAGCAACAAGTCAGGAAGGTCGACCACTGTTCAAGGTGGGTGGGGTTAAGGAATCCGTGGCCATGTTTAAAAGCAGTATAGGTAACTCAACGGCAGACCCTCTACTGAGAGAAAAACACTAGCAAAAGATGACACTTGGAAAAATTTATTTCTTCTTCTGTTGATCTTTAAGCAACTATTATGCAACTTTTGCTTTTTTCGGGAATTTGTCTCTTACTTCTAAACCAATCTTCCAAAACTTCTCTAACCTTGACTCCTCCTCTAGGTCATAGTGTCTCCAGCTTTTTGTTGTCCTTAGGGTATCTCAACATCATCTCCAACTTAAATTGTTTAAAATGCTCCTTATTTTCCCTCAAAATTTCTCTTAATTATTGGCAATCAGTTCATGGCAAAAATCATTCTGGTACAAACTCTAGGACTTATTTTTGACTCATCTCCCTCAGTACCAACTGCAGTCAATTGCCAGATATGGACAAGTCCACCTTAATCACAGTAGTCTGGACAAGTGACCTTTTTGCAAATCATAGAATAAATCAGCTCATTTTCTCCTTAGGATTTTGCCCTTGGGGTTTGCTTCTTCTGGAATAATTTTCCCAGAAACATTACTGGTTTCTTTTATTCGTTTATTTAGTCTCCTATGCCCAGTATTGCTAATGTGCTTCTCCATACTAATCATTCTCTTTTACCCTTTTAAAATTCTTTTCAATAAGATGAGTAAGTTCTGGGGATCTAATGTGCAGCGTGGTGACTATGGTTAATAGTACTCTGTAATTAACTGTAGTTAAAATTGAGTCCCAGAGACATTAGAGTGCATGCCCACACAGCTAAAAAATGTCAGGGCTGAATTTCAAACCCCAGTCTTCCTCACTTCAGGGCCTGTGTTACTTGCCACTTATATAATGGTAAGTTATACCAATGCATGGGACTGTCTATAAATCTGGCGGAAAGTAATGCTCACACAGACAAATCTCTCCCTGATGAGGCTATCATCCTGGAAAGCATTGTCATACTTGGAGATATTATGATCCCTCAGAACCTAACTTAGTAGATAAAAACTTTTGAAATCATCTGTTCTCTAAACTAACCCAAGTTTTGTATCAGGGACACCATATCTAAATTTTAGTTTTGTTTTTTCAAGTTGTCAGACTTTGCTTAACAATACAATGTATTCGGCACTGGATGTCTCCCTAATTTGGTTTTGTCATGTCACAGCACAATGCTTTTATAACACATTTATGCCCTTTTTAACATCGTTATGGGATTTAAAGGAGTGGTTTCAGGGTATGGTCTTCCCTCCCTGTCGACAGGATACAAAGCTCCTCTCTCCGTATGGCACCTACAGGCACATGAAGGCACCTATCCAGGGTGGAGAGAGGAGGAACAATAGGTGCTCTCTGTTTTTGTTTGTTTGTTTGTTCATTTGTTAATTTCTTTCTTTCATTGAGGGAACTAAACTAAATGTAAGAACAGCACAAATTTAAAAATAGAGCTATTAGATATAAAATCCTATTGTCTCAAAGTTCCAGTTAGTGATATGGTAGTTGACAAGGTACTGAAATCGTTTCCTCTACCATAGTAGATGTGCAGAATAGCACATCCATAGTAGAGAGAGCATTGAGTAAAAGAGACACTGGATCAAATCTCTAATCCACTGCTTCCTAATCATGTGACCAGGGGGAAGGCTGTTAATTAATTAAGCCAGTGATACATGTCTCAGGGATGGTTATAATTTGGAATCACACTTTAAAACAAATACTGATACTCTGCTCCTACCCATAGACATTTTATTTCATTGCTTTGGTGTGGGCATTGCACTGAAAATGAAACTCTTAAGGTTGGGGCCTCAGTACCAATATTTGTAAAATGTTACAAGATAATTCTGATGTACTAACAAGATTGAGAATCCATGACTTAGCCTAGTCTAGCCTAAATTTTAATTTCCTCACCTGGAGAATGGAGAGAATGGTCTTTACTCCCACGATGGCTGTGAGAGCGTGAGGGTTCGCTGCTATGGGCATATCATTCCTGGCACCTAATACAAATATGAGCTGAGAGTGGTAGTACCATCATTGTAAGTCCTCTTCCTATGGCTACATGTAGACTTAGTTCATTCATTCATTATTCAGCAAGCATTTGCTGTGAATTTGCCGTTTGCCAGTCACCATTTTGAGCCCTGGAGATAAAGTGGTTAACAAAGAAGTCAAGTTCTTCTTGTAGAACTAATGCTATATGGCAGGAGACACAAGCAAATATAGATACATGAATAGAGGGTATTTGCAGGATAAATACGGTGGAGAAAAACTAAGAGAATGACAAACTGCTGTTTTGGATGCAGTGGTCAGAGAAGGCTTCTCTGAGGTGCCATTTAAGCAGTGTGCTGGACGCGGGGAAAATGGTCCTCACCTGAGGAAGCAGTGGCCCAAGCAGTGAAAACAGCACGTGAGAAAGTGCTGATGTTAGGTTGTTGATGTTTGCATAATACACTTTCATAATATATGTAAATTAAATGTTCAGCCTGTCCCTGGTTTTTAAAAACCTACTATTTATCTTCTTTTGAGTGACAGTAAAATGTTATGTATTACTTCATATGGTTTTTTGATATCATGATAAAATCATTATCAACAAGGCATAATTACTCCTATTTTATAGAAAGGGACAATGAGACTTATTAATACTTAGTGACTTGTTAAGGTCTCATAATGTGGGGCAGAGTTGGAATGAAAAATTAACTCAAAGTTTTCCTCTTCTCTAGAGTCATGGAAATGTGTGGTCTTTGAACTCTTTTCTTATATATGTTCACAATGGTAATTGTATTTTCACCTGTCAACAAATATTTGAAAATATATCCGGTCTGTGGTTATATTCACTCAACTACATCAAGATAAAATTATATACTCAGAGGAATGACAATGTGGGAGGGATATATAAGGGGGAAACCCCCAAAACCAGAATTCTCTTCTGGAGGGTGGGCCCCTTGTAGCACAGGCTTTCCCTGCTGGGTGAGTGTTCTAGGAACCCATCTGTATCAGTGCGTCAGCTGGCGTTGTTGTGAGAGGCTGTTTTTGCCTTCAGTGATTTTTTTTTAACTTTTTTAATGCATTTTCCATTTCATCCTGAGTGGTTTACAAGATTACCTGCTCTCACCTCATTGAGTGTTCAGCAGTTTTTGGCCAAAAATGCCATGAACCCCCAGGTTCCACCTTCCCTGCTCACCTGATCTTACTTTGAGTGAGACCTGTTCTGAGCAGTGGGAAAAGCACCTTGGTTGGTAGGTGTATTGCAGCAAATGGAGAGTACTTTGAATGTGACTGATGTTTAAACACATAAGAATACACAAATTTTTGTAACTAAATTCCATTTTTTGGTTCTCCCTCATATTTAGTAGGTATGAAATTAATGGGGAAATATAAATACAGATAAATGAATTTCATATATTACTAATTTATAGAGGAAATGGAAATAAATGCATACCATATCAATTGATATTTAATAAACATTGACAATTCTAGATGGATAAATATCATAAGGCTTTTGGAGTGTACATAAATTCATCTGCCCATATTTCCTGGCCCCAAGATGACCACACATATACACACCCTTCAATTTAGGGAATTAGAGTAGCCTTTGCCTGAGAGAACAGACTCTGAGGTCAGATAGGTACAGGTTTACTTTCCCACTCAAACCAGTAACTATGTGTATGACCATAGAAAAATTATTTATAAGCCTCAGTTTCCTGAGTTATAAAACAGAAATAATGAAACCCATTTCACATAATTGTTACACAAACATCAACATTTTGGCTTAATACCAAAACTGTAGAAGTCCTAATCCCCTATTTGCTTGGTTTGACAGGATGAACTTGGTCCTTTTCTATTTCACGAGGAAAGGGAGCAGAACATTGCCGAATGGAGTGCCCTAGATTGAACCTGATAACCTAGCAAAGCAGAATCATCCCTACAAGATTCATAGCATTTGAATAATGGCCACACTGCTAGAGAGGCCACAAAGAAACATCACTGTTAAAGTATTCCTCTCTCAGATGATAAAACAAGAGGCACTAGGTAAAAAATGTGGGCGAGAAATGTTTTCTCAATAATCTTAATTAATTGATGGGCAGCTCTATATGAAGGGGCTTTGTGGCAGAAAGAAGTACTTTCAAGCTTGAGTGTGCAGGTTGGAGAACTTAATAAAAGCAGTGGGGGCAGCCTGGAGCCTAGAGGCCGCCTTCCGGAAAGGCTTCTCCAGGACATAGACACTGCTGCTCTGCAAATCACAAAGATTTAAAAGGACATAGACTTCAAGAAGCTAATGTGTACCGTTTCCGGGTATTTCAGGAAATTGAGTGACATCCTGAATTTAGGTTCCTCGCGCCATAGCATGAGCTGATCCTGGGTATCATCTGCTTATTTGATCTTTGCCCTACAATGTGAAGTCATTGAATGAAAAATAATTTTACTTGGCATTGTTTCTGTCATCGTGAAACTATATCAGTTACAGAATGGGGAAGAAAGTAATGTTACCTCATGTTTTTCAAATAGCTGTCTTTCCCTCCATGTTTGTTTTCCTCTCTATGCCAGAGATGTACAGCAAAGACATCACCCCCAAAAGTGCTGGTTTCATTGAGAGAATTTTCATCTATTTTAGATAAGGGCGGTTTGACCCCATGGTAAAACTCTATGGTCACTTGTTGCATTTTGATGGGGATAATGTCATTGATGTTTTATTTCTCCGCTGAATTGTAATGGGGAATAAACCATTAATGACAAAACTGACTACAGAATACTTCAATGACCTTGTGAAAATTGTGCATTTAAAAATTGACAAGTGCTTCCTTGTCTTTTTTTTTTTAAACTCTGCTTATTTCACATATATTGCTTACTTGGGAATTCATTCTGAAGGCAACTTTCAGCAGCGATGATCTGCCAGGTTGTAAGGGCATATTAAAAGATAGGAGTCTCACACAGGGCACAGCTGGGCTCAGTTCTAAAGGACGTCTGCCCTGAGGACTCCTCTTTAGATATACCCTCTTGCAAGACTGTCTGGAAGTGGAAAGGGAGGGTAGAATCCGTAAGATCTCAGCTTACATGGAGTATTATAGTTTAAAATCGCTTTGTTAAAAGGGAATTAATAAAGACTTTGCATCTGTAATTAATGCTTTCTATATACATCATTTTTTTTTCTTTTGAGGAATTCCAAGTTATTTGTTTCACAACACCAACGTAACCAGAACACACATTCTGCTTACCTGCTCATAAGTCAGTTTGGAGGTTTCCCAGGCAAACATTAAATCATTGAATACAGTTTGCAAGGTTCACATGAAATGCAAGAAGACCAAAGGCACTCATTTCCATAGCTGCTGCCTGGCAATGCCTGGGCAGATTGAGACCTAGAGTTAGACTGGCACTAGGCAGGTCTGTGTGAGTCAGTTCATTTAAGAAAGCCTAAACTTCCTCTTCTCAAGTCCCTGGGTGTTTCTCCAGCATACCAGCCAAATCACTCTGCCTTTAATGATTTGGAAGTGTGCCAGCTCGTCTCTCCTCCAGACTTGGCTGCTGAAGAGAGTACAGAGGCTTAATGCCATCTGAGTCCAGAGGAAATGAATGGCACAGCTGAATAGCATCAGGGTAATGATGGTATCTCATTGCTCTCTAAATCTATTATTTGGGACAGAAATAGAGCAGAGGATTTTCCTGGCATTTCAATTATAAGAATTAGAAGGAAAACATGAAAAATATAGGGGAAGAGAGGGGAAAGTTTTGGAGAAAATTCCAGAGCGCATTTAACTTTGTCTTTTCCCATTAGAGGATACAATGTTGCAACTAGAGACTTCTTTTAGTTTTAAAACATTTCCTAAATGATTTAAAATTTTAAACATATTAAATGGGATTATTTTTTTGTTAATTGGTTGTCTTAATTTTAGAATTTTCATAAGAGAGGCAATGTGTCCAAAGCATCCGAATAGTGTATATATAAATCATGTCCCTTATTCCAGTAGCTGTTGTGGTGACAGGTGCATTGTTTGCAGGTGCACTCGATCACATCCGTCTTTCGGCGTCTTAGTTTCTAACCTGTGGCCTCTCTGGCACCTGGATCAGGAAGCTGATAAACTGGCTTGGCCTTTATACAAGTACTACCTGAACTCCTAGAGGAGCTGATGCTTTAGGAGTCAATATCGAGCTTGAAGGGAATAGGGGAAAATGAAGTGCATCCGCCTTTCTTCTGCACTTGCCTCTACTGTTCTGAGAGGCATTTTACAAGTGTTATCAGAAGTTTTTATGGGGTCTCCTACCAGTTATCCGTGGTGACAACCAATTGGATAACACATCCTTGTATTGACTTTTCTGAATTTCAGACCTATTTCACTCCCAGCTCTTCCTCATTTTCGCCCCCCTGAGACCATATCACCAATTAAATCTCTCACACACAAGCCCTTGTCCCAGGCGTTGCTCTGGGTAACACAGTCTAAGTTGTCAGTTCATGGGCACCTCCTTCGGCACCCCTTTCGCTCTCAACCTACATCACATAGCTTCAATCAATCCCTACTTGACTTTTGGCTTGGGGTCATATAATTAGATTACCCATACTTGCAGAATAATCAGAAATGGATATCCGTAGAGAATGATCCCATGAGAAACTCAAATATAGCAAACATCTCTGTTTCATGCCCCCTTGGCTCAGTGGATGGCCACAATCCCAAAGGGAATTTAGATATTTTCCTAACCCATAGGGGCATCGTTTGTGCTAATCTCCAGGGAATGGTGCAATCACTGATATGTTTCTAGGGATAGATACTGAGGTCAATTTCTTCACAAGATTGATAGTTGTGTTGTGGATAGATTTGGTTTCAGTTTTATGTTACTGTTGTGTTGTTTTTTTTTCCTGTTCTGTGGCTATATACTTATATGTGTACATAGGGGAAATAGCAGTTGCTGGAATAATTTACTATGGTTCACTACAGAGTTGAAAATGTCACACAGCTTCCCACCCAGAAGTATACTTTGTACACATTTTGCAGTAACTTAGAGGATTTCATTACCAGGTAGAACACCAACTGTTTGAATTGATTTGTGGACTAAATAACTGTGACTTTATTGCTGTCTTCTATTTGGTGATGGTTTATATGCTGTGGGAAATTCTTGACAATCCTGAATTCTTGGATTGTTCAGGGTGTTTTTTACATGGACTTTTATCAAACACTTTATTAGGTAATCAACTGTTCATCCTTTGCAGGCCTATGATCTTTAAAAATTTTAAATGTACTACCCATACAGTAAAAATAATATGCAGCCCTGGCTGTTGTGGCTCAGTGAATTGAGTGTTGGCTTACAAACCAAAGGGTCCTTGGTTTGATTCCCAGTCAGGGCAGGTGCCTGGGTTGTGGGACAGGTCCCCATTAGGGGGCACATGAGAGGCAACCATGCAGTGATGTTTCTCTCTCTCTTTCTTCCTCCCTTCCCCCTCTCTAAAAATACATTTTAAAAAATCTTTAAGAAAAGGATGATCTTTAAAAAAGTTTTTAAAATAAAAAATATGCAGAAAATATGGAAATAATTATGATTTACATATTTATAAGGCTTTATTATTCTAGGATCGGGGATTAAGAAGTGTGTCTAAATATTGGTGTAAACAGTGAATATACATTAAAAGACATAATTGCATGTATTCAAACATGAAAAAAATACATATTATAAATGCACATAAGTAACAGTTAATATTTATATGAGAATTAATTCACATATGCAAATAAAAAGATATGTTGGCAAATTAGGATATTTTATCAGTAATATTCTATTAGAATTCTACCTACAAAATAAATGAAAATTAACAAAAAATGTAACAATATTTATAGCACACTAGTTAAGAATTTATACTTTGACATGTAGCTGCTATGAATTAAAATAAACTTAGGGCACTGATTTAAATTTCTAATCTCAGTTACATTCTTTGTAAGATTCAAATAATAATACTAAATAACCATTATAAGAACTAACACTTTATACAGAGCTTACTATTTGCTAGATAAGATTCAAATGTATCATTTGATCCTCTCCACAAGCCTGTGAGATACTATTCTATTCTTCCCTTCATACAAATTAAAGAACTGAGATGCAGAGCGATTCAGTGATTCATTGTACACAGACTGATAGTACACAGTAGAGCCAGGATTTGAACCCATGTGTTAGGCTCTGCTGACTGAGGCATAGTTCTCAAAGGTAGTATTTACCTCATAGGGGCATGCGTGTATATGTGTGTATTTAATGATTAAAAGCTATAAAACAGAGCTCCCATACCGTGCCTGGTATATTGCAAGCCCTCACAATGAGGTTATTGTTGCTAGTGTTTCTAAGAATGATATGATGATGTCATGCTGTTGGCCAATCTTCCAGGAATAGGAATGAGTAGTATAACCACAGATGATCTTGGCAATGGAAATTCTGTAGAATCTTCTATTTTGTTCCTTGAAATAATCAATAACACTTTTTAAATATTGTGTTTTGCACAGAGATCTGGACTCCTCTATGCATCATTGTTTCCCATATCCTAGGATATCCTGACCCAATTTCCAGAAGTACTCTTTTAGTCTTTTTTCCTCCACTCTTCATTTCCTTATTCATTTGATAATGACCTTGGATGTTACTTTAGAGGAATATTCTATTTGTTGTTAGCAGGAAAAAGCTTTTAATGAAACACCATTATTTTGGGAAATTGTGGATGTTACATGGCCTTCATATCACCAAGGATCTGTCAAGCCTATTGGTAAAAATAAAAAAAAAAAGATTAGAGGGCAGAAGATGCTAAGCCTACCTAAAACAAACTGCTTTCATATACTTTTAAAAATTACTTAGCAACATCGCCAAGAGCGAAAATATAGCACATGCATTTCTAACAATGCATGAAACATATGTATAAGATTCAAAGAAATATTAACATTTGGTTTTGTTGTTGGATACATTTGAAAGAAATAATTTTCTAATTTACTTTTAACAATGCTGTATAATTCAGATTTTTATAAACATGCTCTTGCTAGGGAAGTCTGTACTTTTCCTTTGTAGCATTTTTAAAAAATATATTTTATTGATTATGTTGTTCCAGTTGTTCCAGTGTTTCCTCCTTTTCTCCCCTCTACTTGGTAGCAACCCCCCTTAATTCATGTCCATAGGTCATACATATAAGTTCTTTGACTACTCCATTTCCTTTGTAGTTCTTAATATTCCTCTGCCTATTTTGTACCTATTAATTTGTACTTCTTAACCCCTGAACCTTACATCGCCATTCTCCCCCTTCCCCCTCCCAGCTGATAACCCTTCAAATGATCTTCATATCTATGAGTCTGTCGTGTTCTGCTTGTTTGCTTAGCTTGTTCTTTAGATTCAATTGTTGGTAGTCGTGAATTTATTGACATCTTAATGTTCATAGTTTTTATCTTCTCTTTCTTATATATTTCCCTTTAGCATTTCATATAATAATGGCTTGGTGATGATGAACTTCTTTAGTTTTACCTTATCTAGGAAGCATTTTGTCTGCCTTTCAATTCTAAATGATAGCTTTGC
>PVJI01015339.1:17450-41503 GCA_004026765.1 Micronycteris hirsuta | reverse complement strand
GCGCCCCGCCCCCGTCCACCCCGCCGCCCCGGTCCGCCCCGCCGCCCCGTCCGCTCTGCCAGACCCCTCCCGCGGCTTCGCCAATCAGCGAGCTCCTGCAAGGGGAAGTGTGTGCGAACATGGCTGCGGTGTGCCGGAGCGTGAAGGTATCTTGGTCCTCGTCCCTGCGGCTTGCCCCGCTACCCCTGCTGGGACCATTGCGGCGTGGAAGTAGGGGGAAGAGATCGGTGCTGGGAGAAAAGGTCACGCATATCTAGGCCTGGTATTGCGGCGGTGGGGCTCGGGAGGTGAAGGTCAACTCTTCACAGTACGTGTACGTGAGGTGACTGGACGGACTATCTAGGAATGAGAAACCTAGAGGTTCCACCGGTAAGAACAGCATTGCAGAAACGCTTTGCAGAAATGACCTGCCTTGCAGAAACCTGGAGAACAGGCAGATGAAAGGGTCTGCACAGGGTAGCCGTTGACCGTGCCCTCTTCACAGGGTCTAGTCGCCATAATAACCGGAGGCAGCTCGGGCCTAGGCCTGGCCACAGCAGAGCGACTGGTGGAGCAGGGGGCCAGTGCTGTTCTTCTGGACCTGCCCAGCTCGGATGGGGAGGTCCAGGCCAAGAAGTTAGGGAAGAGCTGTGCCTTCGCCCCAGCTGACGTAAGTGGGGTCACTTCACCTCTTCTCAGGACTGGGAACCTATGGGGTTCTCCCCCTCCCATAGGGTGCAGTGTATGTGAGCGGTGGACCTATCTCCTTTTTCCTTCCCAACAGTGGGGATGGGAATTGGACTTACCAGAATCTCCTGGAGCAGGTATGTGTAGTTGGAAAACTCATATGGTGGCCTGTAATTTTATATTCACAGCTGGAAAACTTTTCATGAAACAAACTACAGACAGTAAAGCTTGATGCAATCCTCTTAAGAAGTAGGGGTACAAAAAAGCTAGTCTATCATCATATTACTAAGTCTAAAAACAGTGTTCTGATCCAAAGCAATTGAGAATCTCCACTGGCATGTGAATGCATCAAAAGAGGGCATAGAATTGGAAAATATTTGCAACACTGCTCTGTTGTCCCGAATGTTTTCAGCTTTATCCCACTCTCGAGTTTTCTCTTGGCCTCTTCCTTGCTTACAGAATTCCGCCTTTCCCGCCCACAGATTTAGTGGCGAGTGTGTGTGCTGGGTGACGAATATCTCCTCCACCTTTCCCTCTAAAGGTGACCTCAGAGAAGGACGTGCAGGCAGCCCTGACTCTAGCAAAAGAAAAGTTTGGCCGTGTGGACGTGGCAGTCAATTGTGCAGGCATTGCAGTAGCCGTCAGAACATACAACTTAAAGAAGAACCAGGCCCACTCCTTGGAGGACTTCCAGCGAGTTCTCAATGTAAGGCCTTGGAGGTTCTCCAGGGGTAGGAATAAGAGGTGTCTGGTAGTGGGTGCCCCCAAAACTTTTAGGGGACAACAGGCTGCCTCTGCCTCAGTTCCTAACCATATTTCTACTGGTCCTCCAGGTGAATCTTTTAGGTACCTTCAATGTGATCCGCCTTGTGGCTGGTGAGATGGGCCAGAATGAACCAGATCAGGGAGGCCAACGTGGGGTCATCATCAATACCGCCAGTGTGGCTGCCTTTGAGGGCCAGGTGTGTGAGCCGGGCCAAGGCTTGTGCCTCCTCAGTGACTTACTGGGGCCCTCCCACCTACAACCTCCACTCTTTCTGCAGGTTGGACAAGCTGCATATTCGGCTTCCAAGGGGGGCATAGTGGGCATGACACTGCCCATTGCTCGAGATCTGGCTCCCATGGGCATCCGGGTGATGACCATTGCTCCAGGTACATCTATCCCGTCCCTGCCACACCTGGGATTGGGTGGAATCTATGGGCACTGAGGAGGGGAAAGTATCCACCACCTAAGCAGCAGCATCCTTGCATCTCTGGGCATAGAAACACTACAAGAAGGGCTAAGGTGAGGGGGGTACCGCGTAAACATGAAAGTGAGGGTGGGCCTCTGACTCTGGCTGTTTTGTCTAGGCCTATTTGGCACTCCACTCCTGAACACCCTCCCAGAGAAAGTACGCAACTTCCTGGCCAGCCAGGTGCCCTTTCCCATGCGACTGGGCAACCCTGCTGAGTATGCTCATCTGGTACAGTCCATTATCGAGAACCCATTCATCAATGGAGAGGTCATCCGGCTGGATGGGGCCATCCGCATGCAGCCTTGAAGGGAGAGGGCAGAGCGAACACTCTTCCAACCTTCCTCCCCCTGGCATACTGTGCTACAGTTTGGGAGGAAGCTAGTAGCCACTTTGTAACTGCCCACTAGTTACCCTCTGTGCCTAATAAAGTCTCTATCTCTTACAGGAAGTGGGCAGTGCTGTGTGCTGGGGGAACTGACATAGGGGAGAAAGGCGAATGGGTGAAGGCCGACAGGGTCAGATGCACAGATCCCAGGGGTGGCACGGAAAAAGCAGGACCTCACACCTGTGTGTCCTATTACAACACATGACCTTGATTTTGGTGAACAACTTTATTACCTAGGCTCAAAGGCAGGTGTACTGGCTCAGCTATCTCTGGGGAATGGATTGTGGTCAGGGGTCTGTAGCATTTTCTTCTTTTGACTCCTAGCTTCTGTGAGTTTGATGGGGGTGGAGGGAGGAAGAGACAACCATCTCGAGCTCAGCGGCTGCTGGTGTTGAACTGTAGGTAATGGGCCGTAGGTTGATTGGTGTAGATTATTGAATTCAGGTAGTTCTGCCTGTGAAAGAAGTCCAGAGGCCTTAACTGGTGGGTTTTCCATCTCTCCCTGGCCCTCACCATTCCTCCCCACCCGTTGGCAGTCACTCCTGTTGGCCACCCCTAGAACTCACTGGGCTTTTTGCTCCTGAGCCAGCTGCTGGTTGAAGGAGCCCAGCCCCCTCTGGAATTCAGCACACAGCTCCTTCTCCTGCTGTTCTAGCTCCATGGCTGCTTGGGCGAGGTTAACGGCCTGGCTTTCCCATTGGGCATCCAGTGCTCGTTCGGCCTGGCGCTGTGCCTCCTTTTCATGACGTTGCGCCTCCTGGAATTTCTTGATGGCAGTTTTCGGCTCTGGAGTCACGCCCTTCCAGGAATGGGGCAGGACCTGGGAGGGAGCCTCAGCATGCTGGGTGGTGTGGTGTTTCCCAGTCAGGAGGCTACTATTGACCTGGTGCTGGATATCCTTGAGGTTGGCAGCCTGTTCACGCTGATGCTCTTGGCGCTTTTGCTCAGCCTGCTCAGCTGCCTGGTGGGATCCCCAAATGTGAGCGTTTGGGTGCCCAACCTCAGGAAACTCTCAGTCACAGGGGAGGGGGAGACATGGCCCTACTCTCCTCCCTCTCATGGATGGAAGGGACAGAGATATTGCATGGCCCTTGAATGACCTAAGCTGGGGAAGGGGTGGAAGAGACAGAGAACTTCCCTGACTCTGGAAGTCTTTAGATTGAGCAGCTGGGGAAGGGAGGGTAGTGTTCTGTTCTCAAGCCATCCTCCGTCTGGAGGTGGGGAATGGTATCTTCTACCCTAAGAGGGCCATTGAGTAAATGGAGAAGTCATCAGGTAGATGAGAGGCTAGTGTTGATTTGAGAACTATGAGGGGAAAGGGATGGCTGAGGTTCCCAGGACTTTGTTCAGGGGGTTAGGGAGAGCCCAGAACCCGGGATGGCTCAGGCCTACCTGGGCTTTGTTGGCGTTGGCCACGGCATACCTCATGGCTTTGCAACAGGACTCCTCCAGCTTGGCCAGCTGGGCGGCCCGCGTGTCCACGGCGAGGCGCAGCTTGTCTCTGAGCTCATCTACACAGAGAAATGTGGCCCGGGCGCTGTACTGGCCTGCTCCGTTCCTGGCTCACTAATGCAGCCATGCATTCAGTGGGTATTGTTGGAGTGTGTGTGTGTATGTTTCGGGGTGGGGGTACTGTCCTAATGTAGGGATGTAGAAAGATTTACTCTGTAGGGGTAAGGCCAGCCAAAGTGGCATTAACCAGGATTTCTCAGGTGCCTAACTGAAAGATGCCTCCAATGGACCTGGGTCCCGATGCCAGCTCTGTTGCTTCTGAGCTGTGTGACCTTGGGGAAATAATTCCATCTCTCTGAGCCTCAGTCTGAGGACACCACAGAATTAGATCCTTTCCTCAGAGACTCCCTATCTTGGGGGTTGGGGGGATGGATTAAACGGAGATTGTCATACAGTGTGGTGAGGTCAGCAATACAGGACATTATGAGAGCTTTAGACAGTGGGGGAAAGCGGGCTTCCAGGAGGAGGTGATCTTTGAAATACATGTTGCATATGGGCAGAAAGAGCAAAGAGCATTCTAGGCCACAGGCATAACACGAGCATAGGAACTGACACTTTGAATCCAGCCACACTGGTCTTGCTGTTTCTAGAACATGCCAGACACTCCTGCCTCATGGATTTGCAATAGATGTTACTCTTGGCTCAGCTTTCTTGCTTCCCTTAGGTCTTTGCTCAAATGCTACTGCTTCAGTAAGGCCTTCCCTTTCTCTATTTAAAATTGCAACCTGCCTGCCTCCAACGTTGTACCTCCCTTCCCTGATTTTTCTCTTTAGCATTTGTAACCATCCAATATACTCTAAAATTATTTTGACTATTCCTTGTCTCTCTCCTAACTAGAAGGTAACCTTTGTGAGGGCAGGGTTTTTATCTTTCTTATTCACTACCAAGTGCTAGCACTTAGATCAGAGCCTGGCACATAGTTGGTGCTCAGTGAATTCATTTGACAAATATTTACTGAGCATCTACTATGGCACATAAAATGCAAGTGGCTAGAGAGTTTTGCAGGGGCTGGACTAAGGGCCAGAAACTTCACCATAGGGTGGTGGGGAACATGGGAGGATTTTAACCAAGGAGGTAACACAGTTAGATTTACATTTCAGAAAGCTCCTTCTGGCCCTGGCTGGTGTGGCTCAGTGGATTGAGCGCAGGCTGCGAACCAAAGGGTCGCCAGTTCGACTCCCAGTCAGGGCACATGCCTGGGTTGTGGACCAGGTCCCCAGTGGGGGGCCCTGTGAGAAGCAACCACACATTGATGTTTCTCTCCCTCTCTTTCTCCCTCCTTGCCCTTCTGTCTAAAAAAATAAATAAATAAAATCTTTTAAAAAAAATCTAAAAAAAAAAAAAAAGAAGGCTCCTTCTGGTGGGAGACAGTAGAGATAGGGAAGCCATCGTGAAGGCTAGGCAGCAGGCCAGTTGGGAGGATTCGAACTAGACCAGTGATGGAAAGGCTGGAGGGAAAATATATAGGAGGTTATGTCAGTAGTACTTGGATGAGGGAGTAAGGGAGAGAGAAGACTCGGGTGCTTCTCAGGGTCTTGGCTTAGATGACTAGGTACATGGTGTGGCCACCACCAGCAGTAGAAGATACAGAATGAAGAGCAGGTTAAGGGGCACTGATGAGTTCTGTTTAGGAAGCTGAGTTGGAGACGGTCAGCAGGCATCTGGATATGTGATTCTGCAGGTAGAGTCAGGACAGAAGTGACGACACGGTAGCTGAAACCAGAATGAGGGCAGAGGACATCTGGGGTAACTGTGCAGGGTAGGGAGAGCAGTGTGTCAGGGACCAAGTCTCAAGAAGAAAGAAGTAGCCCTGGCTGGTGTAGCTCAGTGGATTGAGCGTGGGCTGGGAACCAGACGATCCCGGTTCGATTCCCAGTCAGGGCATATACGGGTTCCCTATGAGGGCCATGTGAGAGGCAACCATACATTGCTGTTTCTCTCCCTCTCTGTCTCCCTCCCTTCTCCTCTCTCTAAAAATAAATAAATAAAATCTTAAAAAAAGAAGAAGAAAGAAGTAGAAGGAAGAGCAGCTCACAAAAGGCAGACAGAGAGGGATGGTCAGAGAGCTGTGAGCAGGATGTGCTGTCCCTGAAGCCAAGGAAGAGAGGTTCGAGAAGGAAGATGTAATTAGGGTCGGGTGTAGCAAGAAAGATCTAGTCTAGGAGAAAAGAGTAAACAGAGCCACTTGGGCCTGAAAACGCCAGGGGCCTTGGTGATTTTACTAAGAATAGTGGCGGTGCGGTGGTGTGGGGAGAAAGGAGATCTGAGGAGCTTGAGGTGTGACCTGGGAATTAAGAGACAAGTAGAAGCAGAGTTTTTTTTTTTTAAAGATATGGTTGTTAAAAAAAAAAAAAGGTGTGATTGTAAAGGCAGACAAATTGCTTGAAGCTTCTAGAGGAATCACCGGGTGGAAGGAGGCTTTTGTTTCTTTAAGTGGTTTAGACTTAAGCTTGTTTACAGCCTGCGCAGAAGAGGAAGTGCTGAGAACACAGGGCAGCGGATATCTGAGGGCGCACAGCCTGGGGGGTGGGGCGGGGACAATGGGGTCTGGAGCACAGGCTAAAGACTTGGCTTTGAAGAGGCGCTGTGGCCTGGAGTTCAGAGACTGGAGGCTGGGGATGGAGGGGGGAAGAGACAACACGGAGGTGCTGTTTCATTTCACTCTTCGCAGCGACCCGGAGAGGAACGGATCAGCCCCATTTTTCAGATGGGGATACAGAGAGGTCAGAGGTGAAGTAAAAATACCCAAAGGCACACAGTTGGCAAGTTGTGACTCGATTCCAGGTCTCTGGAGGAGTCAGCCCATGCTCCCCCCATCCTGCTCCCCGGCCCCTCACTCAGCTTGGTGCTGTGTCTGTGCCCAGCTCCGTTTTCTCACATGCCTGCCTGCTGCTCCTAATTTCTAAACTGATACACAGGTCTCTGTTCCTGTCTGAACTGCTTCAGGTAGTTTGACAATATTGATGACTCCCTCTCTTGACCTCTGAGGTGCCACTTTCTCATGGAGACTGAGAGAAGGCTCATGTGGCATAGCGGTCAAGTGCACAGGTTCTGCAGCCAACCTCCCTGTGTTCACTGCCCGTTTCCATCACCCACAGCTCTATGACTCCGACCAAGTTACTAATAAGCATCTATGTTCTTCAGTGTCCTCTGCTGACAGTGGGGGTAATACCAGTACTTGCACCATAGGGCTGTTGTGATGATTCAATGACTTACATACATGGTAGAAAGTTTTGCACAGTAAATGCTCAATAAAGGTTTGCTATTGTTGTTGTTGTTATTTTATGCATCTTTTTCCTACCTCCCTGATCCCTTCTCAGTGTTTATTATAGGCTCCTTTTCTTCTACTCATTCCATGCACTATGTACCAGGCCCTATATAAGTCACCGGGGTTGTAGTGGCTAATAAGACAGCTTTGGCCCTGGCTGGTGTGGCTCAGTGGTTGAGCACTGGCCTGTGAATCAAAGGGTCATCGGTTCGATTCCCATTCTAGGGCACAGACCTGGGTTGCAGGCCAGGTCCCCAGTAGGGGGCGTGCAAGAGGCAACCACACCTTGATGTTTCTCCCCCTCTCTTTCTCCCTCCTTTCACCTCTCTAAAAACTTTGCTCGCCCTTTTCCCAGGTTCCACGCTTAGCATTCTACTCATTTGCACACACACTCCCCCACCTTGGCCCCAGATCTCTCCCTGCAGCCCAGAGCGGCCCTGGAACTTCAGGGTCTTGTAGCTACGTTGCTGCCTGTCAGCCCCCACCTCCTGGCTGAGCTTCTACTTGATCTCCCTGCCTCCAGTCTAACCGCCTCTCATCCAGCCTCTACATTGGCTGACACAGTTATCTGTCAGAAACACAAACCATGTGACTCCAATGCTCAAAACCCTCCTGTGGCTCCTACCTCAGTAAAAGCTGAAGTCCTCATCACGGCCCAGAAGGCCTACCTGATCGGCCCCTATCACCTCTCTGACCTCACTTTCCACCACTCTCCCCTCACTCACTCCACCGCCGCTGCTCTGACGTCACTGCTCTTCCTCAAACATTCCAGACATCCTTTCTCCCGCCTTGGGGCCTTTTTCACTGTTTCCTCTACCTGGACAGCTCTTCCCTCAGATGTTTGTGCTGCTCACTCCCTGAGCTTTAGATCTCTTTTCAAATGTTACCTCAGTGAGGTTTTCCTTATTTAAAATTGCAACTGTGCACCCTCTCCAAAAGTCCCCATTACCCTACCGTGTTATTTTTCTCCCTAGCAATGGTCTTAAGCTACCTTATGTATTTCACTGTTTTCTCGTGTTTATCGTCTCTCTGTCCCCATTAGAGTGTGAACTCCACAACAGCAAGGATTTCTCTTTCGTTCACTGTGCCAATCACAAAGTAGGTAGCTTAATATTTGCCGAGTACTGAAATGGTCTTGCCACTCTGCTTAAAACCCTTAAGTGGTTACCCACTGCCTACACAATACAGTCACAACTCCTCACTCCGGTGTAAAAGGTTCTGGCCCATTTTCTTTCTCCAAGTCCTCAACCCTGGGCTTCACTAACGCTAAACTGCGTATCTTAAAACTCCCAGACCATTCACAGCCCTGGTGCTCTGCCTCTTGCTACCCCTCTGCCAAGAAGGGCCTCTCACCAGCCTGGCAAAACAGTATCCAGCTTTCTAGAATTGGTTCCTGACAGCTGACCTGTGCCACCCTCCTACCCTGCCTCCCTTTCCTTGTAAGAATTTACCACTTCCATGTTGGTGTTCCTTCCACATTCCGTATGCGCTCCTGTCCCAGTCCCTGTCAGAGTACCTAACGCAGCGTTAAAGCACAGATACCTGCTGATGCATGACATCTGCCTATATCTTTTCCGCTTAGTCTAAACTGATTTTCTGGAAGGCATAGTTCTGTGGGCTTCTGGAGGGCGGGGCGCTATAATGGGGGTGATTTGAAAGGTGAGCAGTGCAAGTAGACAAGAAATAGCCCTTGCCCTGGCTTATGTGGCTCAGTGGATTGAGTGCTGGCTTGCGAACCAAAGGGTCATGGTTCACCTCCCCGTCAGGGCACGTGCCTGGGCTGCGGGCCAGGTTCCCAGTACAGGGCGTGGGAGAGGCAAGTACACATCAACATTTCTCTCCCTCTTTCTCCCTCCCTTCCCCTCTCTCTAAAAATAAATAAATAAAATCTTTTA
This sequence comes from Micronycteris hirsuta, assembly GCA_004026765.1. Lineage (NCBI taxonomy): Eukaryota > Metazoa > Chordata > Mammalia > Chiroptera > Phyllostomidae > Micronycteris > Micronycteris hirsuta. The sequence continues at coordinate 32,542 of PVJI01015339.1, read as the reverse complement.
AAAGAAAATAAATAGTCCTTGCCCTCAAAGGGTTTACTCTAATGGAAGAGGAGTCACAGACAATGTCATAGTGCTGCTAGTCACTGAGCACTGACTGAAAACCCTTAAGTGAATACTCACTGCCCACACGACAAGGTCACAATTCCTTAGTTTGGTGTTACGTTTTCTCATCCTCCAAATCCTTAACCCTGAACTGCACTAACACTAACTGGTGCACCCTAGCTACCAGACCATTCACAGCCTCAGTGCTACAGACTGTGCTTTGCATAGAATCTCATTCCATTCTCATGAGCTCTGTGTGGTATGAGTGTTCCCATTTTAAAGATGAAGTAACTGAAGCCCAGAGAGGAAAATTCATTCGCCCAAACCAGCTAGTAAGTAGCAGAGCTGTGAGATCTTTCATTGTGCTGCCTCCACGTAATGGCCCGCCAGGCTGATTGGGGACTGATGGCTACATGTCACTTACTGAAGGAAGGCAGGGAAGTCAGGCTCTGATCGGTCTTTCAGCAGCAGCCCTATGGGTAATCGGACCTCCCTCCACAGCTCTGGGCTCCTGGCTGCAGTACCTGACTCAGGACAACTCTCTGCCAGGCTTCAGGTCTCAGCCTGCAGGGCGCAGCTCCTTACCTGCACTGATTTCTTCAGCCCTGGCTTGCTGATGCTCCTTCATCTGCTTCTCCAGGCCGTGCCTGAACTCCTGCTGCATTCTCCGGCACGTGGTCCTGTCCAAGTCTTCCCTAGAGAGGCACTGCATGCTGGCCGGGCCACATTGGGGCTTATTGTCACCGCGACAGGCTGAATACCCCTTCCATGGTTGGTCTGGATCCCAAAGGCCAAAGTCATGCCTCTTCTCAGGCTGCTGCTTCTGTTCCGGAAACCCCTGGACTTTCTTGGGCAGCCAACGTTTGCGTTCTTCCTCTTTCTTCTCTAGCATCTGGGTTACCAGGTCAAAGTGCACCTGGTTGGCACCTAGGAGTGGTGGGCAGGAACATGGAGAAGGCCCCATGGGAGGGACAGAGCCCACTCAGCAGGGCCTCTGCTCCTAAAGCCCATCTGGTTTTTTTCCACCACACCCCAGGCCTGAGGCCCTGCTCTGAGGCAGAACGGCCCTACCTCAGTCCACCCAGTTCCGTGCATTACCCTCCTTGGCAGGCCTCTGGCCTTGGGCTTTTACCATAAGCTGCCTCCTTGCTCCGCTCTGTTGCCTGCCGAAGCTTCTGCTCTTGCACCTGGCTGTTCAGCGCTCTAACATCCACCTGATCCCAAAGAAATGTGCCAAATCATGGTAGAGGCCCGGCAGCAGACCTTAAACTGCCCAGAAATCCTGCTTCAAAATCCTCCTATAGATCCCCAGTGTCTGCTGGACGTTGTTCCACCGTCAGCATGGTTTGTAAGCCCCTCAGTGGTCTAGCTGCTGCCTCATTCTCCAATTTCATCTCAGTACCCCGTTCCCTTCTCCCACCCTCAGGGGGTCCCGCACATCTTATGCTGTTTTGACCAGTTTTTGCCCCAGCCATTCCTTCCACTTGGAACACTCCTCCCCTCTTTACTGAAACTCCTATTCATCTGTCAAGCTCGGGCTTCACTCTTCTGAGGCCTCTGACAGGCTCGAGGACCCGTTGTCCACATTATACTGAAGTTTGCCTCTGTCAATGATCTCCTCCGCCAGACTGTGAGCCCAGTAAAGGGGCAAGATGGGGCCTCAGCGCTGCATCCCGGCTGTGCAGCCCAGTGCGTGCAACGGAGCCGGCCCTAGGAAACACCTGCCAACTGGACCTCAGTCACACCACACATCCCGCAGCCAATGGCTTGCATGTGTCACGCACTATGCTCTGGTTTCCACAGCTACCGCGAGTTAATCCCTCCACATTTCCTTTAGCCTCATTTAACCGAGGAGGAGCTTGGAGCTCAGAGAAGACAGGTGACTCATCCGAAGCCACCCAGGTAGTAAACAGCAGGGGTGGCCCTGGAGCACAATGCGGGGTCTTTTTTGGAACCCTAAGCTGCATCCTCCCTTTAGCCACCCCATCCAGCAGTCTATTCTTTTCTTAAACTACCAAATTTTCTCTTTACTTTGATTATAATTCACTCATTTAAAATGTTTCAAAATCATGCAAAAGGGAATACAGTTTAGCGAAGAATCAGCGTCCCTCCCATCTCTGTCCTTCAGCCCGGTTAACAGATTCTTCTCTAGCCTTCCAGTGAGTTTAGGCGTATGCCCGATCAAACATCCTTTACACTTCTTTTGGCTGCGTGTTGTTTTTCTCTCAAGAACGAGGCCGCCTGGCCCAGCACTGAGTGGCACAGAGGCAGCTGCCACCCGCCACTCTTCCCCTACAGCCCCCACCTCCCTCCCAGGCCCTCCCGCTTCCTGTCCAGCCCTAGGGTGCGCTCAAATCAGGGAGGGGCTGTAACAGGCACTGCTAGGTTCCTCTTCGGGTGCAAAAGTGAGGTGGTTCTGGGTCCCAAGAAAGTCCTTGCTGCCCACTCACCCCTATGACTCGGGTCCTCACATCAAAGAATCGGTTTTGTCGCTCTTTCTCTCGCTTTCTTCTAGCCTCAATGGCTGCCACCTCCTTGGGGTCTGGTGGCAGGTTTAGGTTAAACATCTGGAGAAAGTGGGAGGTGGGACGGGCCATCAGTGCTATACCCCACCCCCATCCCTTTCTCCCCACAGCATCTCACTCGTTAATCGATTCCTACTGGTTTCACTTCCTGTTACATTTCCTGTTGGTGTCTTCCATCTCTGCTGTCACTACCCTAATTCAGGCCTCGCCATCTGGAGCCAGGCCGTATTTCCAGGAGCTTTGCTGGCCTCCCTTGCTCCAGCGTTACCCTGTGTCTTTCTCTGCACTGTCTACCTGAGGGATCCTTCTAAAAGTGAATCTGACCCCCCACCCCCAGCTTAAAGCCTTTAAAACACAGCTTTAAAGCAAATGGCTTCCCAGTGTCTACAAGATAAAGTCTAACTCCCATCATCTAGATTTATAAGGATGTCTCCACGATCCGATCCCTGCTCACCTTTCCAAGCCTCAAACTCATGTGGCGACACTCCCTTTCACATTACGCTTTATTCGCTTTTCCTCACTTTAGGAAATGGCGCCACCATTCCCCCTTTGATTTACTTTCATTATTCTGTAGTCAAACGGAAGGCTAGAGGGCTTAATCGTGCCTGTGTTCGTTCATATTTTGGGGAGCCTACTTTTGGCATGGGGAGCCAGCCAAAGCCACAGCCAAAAACACTTGTGCAAACATAAATCTTATGTCTCTCACCTGCTTAAAGCCCTCCACTACCTTCCCACCGCGCTTAGAATCAGATCCAAACTCCTGACTGTGCGCTTTCAAGAGCCGGTTCCAGCGCCCCTCTCCAGTTCATGCCCCCCCCCCCCCCCCCCCCCCCCCCCCCCCCCCCCCCCCCCCCCCCCCCGCCCCGCCCCGCCCCGCCCCGCCCCGCCCCGCCAGCTCCCTTGCTGGCGGTGCTCCAGGCACGCTGGTGTCAAGTCCTCCAAAACAACTGCTCCCACCTCAGGGCCTTCGCGCACTGCGTTCTTTTGTCTGGAACGCCACGCCCCAACTCCCCTACAGCTAGTTCTCACCTTGTTCCAAAGAAAATTTTGTAACTATAAAATATTAGATATACAGGAATATATATATATAGTCCTGATGCTATATGTGTATGATAGCATCAGGACTATAGATATAGCTTCAGGACTATATATATATTCCTGTATATCTAATATTTTATATGTGTGTACCTATACTATATAGCATATATAGTTATATTGTGTGTGTGTATATATATACTATATAGTATACTATATAGTATATATATATACATACACATATAGCAATATACTATATAGTATATCTATATATATGCAGACACATATAGCATCAGGACTATATATATATTCCTGTATATCTAATATTTTGTATGTGTATATATATATATACTATATAGTATACTATATAGTATATATATATACACACACATACACATATATACATGAGTATGTATCTATATGTATATATACACACATACCTGTAAGTTTTATATATATACTCCTGTATATATACACATATACACACACATACCTGTATGTATGTTAGGAAGCATGATAAAATAGGGACCCATATACCAACTGTCCAACTTAATAGAACATGATCAATACTATTAAGTATCTTGCATCTCTTCTCCCTCATCCTTACCCTGAAAGATAACCATTTCCAAGATATCACTGCTCCCTTACTAATATGCATTAATATACTATATGTACCATTCCCTGAATAATATCTTAAAATATTTTCTTGTCTTGGAATTTTATTAAATTATCATGAAGTATATATTGTTCTACATCTTGCTTTTCTCATTCACGTTCATTCTGTCATTTCACAAATATTTGTGGAGCGCCTCCTGTCAGACGCTCTTTTAAGCATCGGGAGACATCAAGGGGCATAAGTGATAGAAATCTGAGTTCTCGTGGAGGTTATTTTCTAGTGGGGGCAGACACACAATACAACAAATAGCACACTAAATAGTTGGTGAAATGATGATATAAGTGCTATGGGAAAAATAGAGAGAGGATAAGGAGAAACGAAAGCGCCAAGGAAATGGGAGGTGGCACAATTTTAAATATGGAAGTCAGTGGAGGCATGAGTAAGCAGGTGATACTTGAGTGAATTCTTGCAGGGGAGGGAGCCACCTCTGCAGGTATGTAGGAGGAGAGCTCTCCAGGCAGAGGAGACAGCAAGTGGAACGGCCTGGAGATGGACACGAGGAACACACATTCAAGGGAATAGCAGGAGGCAGGTGCGTGAGTGAAGGAGAGGTAGGAGGAACTTTCATTAGAGAGAGAATCTGCAGAGCATTGTAAAGGCTGTGGCTTTTACTCCGAGAGAAGTGGGCAGCCACTGGAGGGTTCTGAGCACTAGGAGTGATGTGTTTTGCCTTTGAAGTTGAAAGGACAATTCTGGTTGCTGTGTTAAGAACAGACTTGAGCGAGGGAGGCCAGGCTAGAAGCCAGGAGACCCGTCATCAGGCTGTAGCAGCTGTCCAGGCAAGAGAGGATGGTGACTCACACCGGGTTGGTAATAGCAGCGGTGGTGAGAAGTGGTCAGGTTCTGGATATATTTTGAAGGCAGAGCTGACCAGACTTCCTGGTGGATTGGACGTGCAGTGTGAGAGCAGTATCAAGAATAACTTTAAGGGTTGGGCCTACAGAAGGATTATACATGCTTATCTCACTGCCCTCAAGGTTAGCCACGCGACTGGCTTTGCCCTCTCCAGTGTGAGAATTGACACTGTGACAATTGACATGTGTCAATTGCCAATGACGTGTCATTGCCAAGCAGACTGGCAGTGTTCCAGGTAAGGGCCACTCCTTCAGCCTGGATCACTGGAATGATGACATTGAGCAGAGATGCAGCCAACCCACAGTGGACAAGAAGCAGGAGTGAGAAGTAAATGTGTGTTTTTATAAGCTGCGGAGCTTTAGGGGTTGTTTGTAACCTCAGCATAATTTAGCCTATCCCAACTGATACGAAGGAATTTAAAGCTATAAGGCTGTAAGGCTATGAGAGACCTCTAAGACAGTGAGAGTAGTAGATGGTTAAGAATGTCCCAGGGGAGACAGGGAGAGGAAAACCAGCACTGTAGGCTAAGGAGCAATGGCCAGTGAGGTGGGAGAAAAACCAGGCGTGTGGTGTCAAAGACGCCAAGTGAAGAAAGTGATTTTGGGGGAAAAGAGTGAGCAACCGATGATGGGTTCAGGGGAGGACTAAGAACTGATTGACTTAGTAACGTGAGGGTTGCTGATGACCATGGCAAGAACAGTTTTGGTAGAGCTGTGGGTAGAGTTGTCTAATTGAAGTGGGTTCAAGAGAGACCAGGACTCGGTGGCACAAACAATACAGTTTATTTTTTAATTGCAAGAGAAAAAGAGGGAGGAGTAACCTGTGGGTTAAAAGAGACGTATATACAGGTGGGAAGTTTCTTTAGGACACCCAGGAGTGGAAGTGCTGGATCCCACCACTTAAAGAATGTTAAACTTTACAAGATAATGCTAATTTGTTTTTCCAAGGAGATTGCACCAACTTACACCTTTACTGCAGTGTATAAAAACTCCAGGCACCCCACATCTTCACTAACACTTGGCATTGCAGACTTTTTAATTTTTGCCCATTTGTGAGTATAAAAATTATAATTATCAATTTGAATTGGAATTTTCCTTACTGATAATGAGGTTGCACATCTTTTCATGTGTGTTTTGGCTATGTTTGTTTATTCTTCTCTGAAGTGCCCATTCATGTCTTTTGTTCATTTTTAAGAAAATAAGATTGTTTGCCCTTTTCTTATTAATTTTAGGAGTTCCTTATGTATTCTACCCACAAATCATTTCTTAGTTTATATGTGGCAAATCTCTTCAATTTGTGGCTGGTCTTTTCACTTGATTATTATTTGACAATAGTTTTTATTATTTAAGAAATCCCCCTGAGATCATAAAGGTATTCCCCCATATATTCTAAAATTTCTAAAGTCTTGCTTTCTCATTTAAGTTTTTAACCCTTCTGGAGTTGCATTTTGTACATGGTATGAGAGGTAGGGACTCAATATGACTTTCCCCCGCAAGCTGCATTTTCTGTTAGATTGCTGTCCTTTGGTCATTTTATTCCCTCAGCCTGATGGTGAATGTTTCTCCAAGTTGAACTTCATTGATGGCTCCTCTGCTAGGTTCTGTCAACTAAGCCTTCTCAATTTCCTGGACTTATCCCAAGACTTTAAGACTCTTGTGAGCCTCCAGATGTCATTTTAAAAATAATTACAGGAGTACTATGGGCAACCACCAGACCCTTTCCATGTCTTAGCTTAAGCATCAGCTGCAGCCTGCTCATTCTGTCTATCACCACAATATAAGGTCACTGAAGAAGATTCTGCAGACCTTTTAAGCTTCTTGGACGGCTAAGGCCATGGCCTTAGTAATGATAGGTATAAGATAATAGGGGGATGAAGGGATTGTGAAGAGGGGTATAAAAGATGGGGAACAGAGAGGGGAAAAGGGACGGAGAGGACAGGGTGGGGCAGAGAAGGAAAGAAGAAGGAGGGCAACAGGGAGGTTGACAGGGGTGGAGGATAGGAAGGAGAGAGAGAAGAGGAAAGGGGGAAGCAAAGGGATGGGGCAGCCCCAGGGCGGATGGAGAGGAGGGAATGGGATGGGGGTGAGGCATGAAGAGAGATAGGAACTGGGGAGAAGGGAAGAAGAATAAAGGTTAAAGGCGGAGAACACTGGCTTAGGGATCCTGACTCCCAAGGGTTCACACAAAATACCTTTTTCAGCAAGGAGTCCCAGGCTTGAAGCTCCTAGTTTGGGTTTAGGTTAAAGTAGCCAACAAGTGGCTCAGGTCCACCACCGCTCTTGTGCTACAGCGTCAGCCTCTGAACTCTGCTTGGAGGAACAGAAGAGAGGCAGAGGATAGAGGCAGAACCTCTGGCCATAGCTTTGCCCAGCCCGTATCACTGTGGCTCCAGAGTACCTTCATCTCCCTTCACGCCTCATCCCCCTTCACACCCCATTCCACCTTTAACTTCACCTCACTCCGCCTCCACCCACAGTAAGGTCTGAGCTCACCTAACTCCGAATCCCCCCTCTGGCTCCTCCTTCCCCATACAGCGCTTCGCACCCTGGGGTCCATTCCCTACCCTGTTCTTGTTTGAACCTTCTAACCCGCCAGGCTAAAGTTACATCCGAACTCCCACCTTCCTCCTGCCCTGGAGGGCATAATCCTACTGTGACTTCTGACGTCTCAGCAAGGGTGAGCTCCGATCCGGTCTGTTTCCTGGGATCTCAAAATCTTCTCAGTCCTCCGGGAACCGCTACCTTTGCGATTCGCTAGGTAGAGGCGGCGGCTTGTGTTGCCAAGCAACAAGAAAGGGGGGCGGGACCTAAACGGTTATTGTAAACTCGCGCCCTGGCAACGGGTCAACAAACCTTGAACGCCAGCCGGAAGACCCTCCCCCTAGCACCCTCCCGCGCCGGAAGCCGGAAATCTCGTTTGGCCTGGATTTATCTCGCGAGGTTTGTTATCAGCCCGGCCTGCACTGCGGTGTTTCCCGCGCAGGTTACTCCAGTTCCAGCCGTACGGCGCGGCCATTTGTACGGCAGCTAGCGCTGACGCCGTCATGGGTTTCCTGAAACTGATTGAGATTGAGAACTTTAAGTCATATAAGGGTCGACAGATAATCGGACCATTTCAGAGGTTCACCGCCATCATTGGACCCAATGGCTCTGGTGAGATACACCCCGATGTGCACTGGGGACGTCCCGCCCCGGTCCCCTATCCGGCAGCACAGTACAACCCAACCCCTGGCACCTGAAATGTCGCGAACCTTAACAGGTTCCTTGCCCCTCTTTAGGGGGTTCGGCCCAAACCCACTTTCTCCGCTTGGGTGTTCCGACTTGAACCTCTTCTCCAAGTGTTAGTTGCCGGCTCTTTGCGCCGCCCCCGCTCTTGCCTGAGTGGTACGCTCCGGGGTTGTACGTTTCCTTTCCCTCTGCCCCCTCCCGCCAAAAGTGGCGGTCCAGAGTCCGCTGCGAGTTGTATTCCCCGCTTTGTATGAATCCCCTGGAGATGTGGGACCGCTGGTAGCCCTCCCATGGCTCCCAGCCCCAAACCGTACACTTAACCCGCCTTATATTGGTACGCTCCACTTTCTTTCTTTCTTTCTTCTTTTTTTTTTACTCTCCTTTAGAGGCGGGCAATTTTGAATGTGACACCCAGCGCTCCAGTCTCCAGAGTGCTTGTGGTCTCGTCCCTCCATCCCCCCAACCCCCATCTCAGAGGTGGAAATGCCTCGAATTCGCCCCTATGCTAGCACTGAAACTGTTAAAAATCAGAACTGACTCGCTCGCCAAATTTATTGTATGCTAACTGTCTCATAAGGAGTTTTTCAAGGTGCTGTGGAAACGGCGGAGAATAGAATAAGCCATGCACCCAGGGAACTTAGAATCCAGAGGGGAAAGAGGATAATAAAGGAGAAAATAAGATGATTTTCAGCTGTGATAAGTGCTGTGCAGGAAATGAGACAGATTGATGTGATGGAGTGACTTGGAAGGTGTCAGTAGTTAACAATAGAAAGAGTAGTCGGTAGTTAACAGTACTGTATTGTGTATTTAAAAGTTGCTGAGACCCCAGCTGGTGTAGCTCAGTGGATTGAGCGCGGGCTGGGAACCAGAGGGTCCTGGTTCGATTCCCAGTTGGGGCACATGCCTGGGTTGCGGGCCGGGTCCCCAATGAGGACCATGTGAGAGGCAGCCAGTCATTGCTCTTTCTCCCTCCCTTCTCCTCTCTCTGAAAATAAATAAAATCTTAAAAAAAAAGTTGTTGAGAGTGGATCTTAAAAGGTCTCATCACAAGAAAGAAAATTATATTTTTGTGAGGTGATGGATGTTAACTAAACTTACTGTGGTTATTATTTTGCAATATATACAAATATGAAATCATTATACTGTACACCTGAAACTAAGATAATGTTATGTGAGTTATTTAAATAAAAATGGGAAAACCAGGAAAGGGTGGTCATCAGGTCTGGCCTTTGTGTTTTATATCTGAACTTCCCATCTGTAAATGATACACCATCTGTTCCTCCCATCTAACCCCCTCGAGGGTTTGTTTGGAATCCTGCCACGATCCTCCACCCCATAGTTGTTCTAGCTAAATCATTTCCTGGCCTAAGGTGGCTGCCTTTGCTGAAGTAGCTCTAACTGAGGGCGTTGCTTGGAGTCTTGACTATGTTTGGCTCTCGATGGAGAGCAGGCTTTCTCAGCAGTAGCACTATGGTGTTGCCAGTGAGGTAATTCTTTGCTGTGGAGGTTGGTCCTGTGCATGGTAGGATGTTCAGTGGCATCCTTGGCTTCTACCCACTAAATGACAGTAGCACCCCCACCCACTAGATGTGACAACCAAAAATGTCTCCAGATATTGCTAAATGTCCCCTCGGTGGGGTTGCAAAATCATTCCCCCTCCCAACCTCTTGAGAATCACCAGCCTAGAGGGCTAATGCTTGGGGCCCCACTCCAGTTTCTTAGGATTTCGGTGTGGTGGGAAGAGGCAGGGTGCACCTCCTGGCATTTGGTCCCCTAAACGTGGATAGATTTGTATACCCACCTGTTCCAAAAAGTCTCTTGGTCTGACTGCCCCACTTCCACCCATTCTTCACTGCCCACCTCCACACGGCATTCCTTGATTCGCCTCGGTGCATTGCTCTTTTCTGGCACACGGTAGACACTTGGTACACATTAATGTTTCTTTTCTCCTGTCTTGTATATTCATGCTATATGTTTTTGTATTCTCATCACTGGTCTATGAGTGTCCAGCTCATAATACATATTTTTAAAAAAATTTATTTATTTATAGAGCGAGGGAAAGGGAGGGAGAAATAGAGAGAAACAATGTGTGGTTGCCTCTTGCGCACCCCCAACTGGGGAGCTGGCCCGCAATCCAGGCATGTGCCCTAGACTGGGAATCGAACCGGTGGCCCTTTGGTTTGCAGGCCAGCACTCAACCCACTGAGGCACACCAGCCAGGGCTCATAATACATATTATTAAAATGTTTATAATATTGAATGATTGTGAGCAGGAAGGCCTTCGGTTGTGAGATGTTATTCCTGTCCCTGGAGAGCATGGGAGAAGCCCAGAGGTTTGAAATGGATGTCTAAAAAGCTGACTTCTGGTCTGTGTGTTGTGCTAGTCATGTTGTCATGAGGGAGACTTTGCTGAGTCCAGACCTGTTGTTAGGATAGGACTGCCATTTACTGAGGAACTACTGTGTGTTGAGTACTTTATTTATTGGGACCTTTTACATTGAAATTCTCACAATGCCCCTAGGAGGGAGATCCCATTATCTCTGTTTTATATACAAAGAGAGTGGGGCACAAAGAGGTGTGATCACTTACACACTGATTCTGAGAGCCAGGGTCAGAACCCATGCCTGTCACAGCCTGTGCTCCTGCCACTCCAGCAGAGAACTGTGTGCCAAGCGTTGTTTTAGATGTGTTACCCGCTAGGCAGAGTTTTTCACATTTTCCAGGTGAGGGACTGGAAGGTCAGCTAAGAAGTAGTGAAACTAAGACAGCCTAATCTATTGGACTAGAACCCAAGCTCTTAATCCCTGTCTTGTACTACCTTCCTGGAGACCCCTGGGCTACCGTTCTCAGAGCTGGGTAGTAGGTGGGTGTTGGAAATCAGGTCCTCAGTTCACAGTCACATAACATGTTTGGGGAGAATCTTGAGGTAGAATTTATAGAGATTAAACTGTTCCCCAACCCCAGTCTAAACTTAAAAGAAATTCTGTTTGGCAATTTTACAACTTTATTCAGCAATCAGCAGTTAGTTCTCATCCACATTAACTGTAGATTTTTGAAAGCGGTGACAGGTACATAGGTGACCAATGTATAGAGCTTGTCTGGAGAATCTTCATCCTCATTACGTTTTCTGGAAACTACCCGGATACGGTATGGGACATTCCTTATTCCTTTGGCCCAGACGGCGTGGTCTAGCCTGGTGTCAGTGCGTGCATCTGGAGCTCCCATTTCCTTCATGGCAAATGTCCGGATCTCTGAGTGCCGGAGTGGCACGCTTCTTGAAGCCCATTCCATGGATGCACTTGTGGACGTTGATGGTGCACTCTGGTCACTACCTCGCTCATGGCAGAACGGCCCTTCTTCTTGCCACCCTTCTTTGCGGGAGCCATTATTCCAGGTTGGAAAAAAAGAACTAAAAAAAAAATTTTTTTTTTGAGTCTAAGCTGAAGAAAGTAAAAAATGAGACTTCTCTACTGAAGAGATAACCACTCTTTTTTTTTTTAAGATTTTATTTATTTATTTTTAGAGAATGGAGAAGGAAGGGAGAAAGAGCAATGTATGGTTGCCTCTCACATGGCCCTCACTGGGGACCCGGCCCGCAACCCAGGCATGTGCCCTGACTGGGAATCAAACCGGGACCCTCTGGTTCCCAGCCTGCGCTCAATCCACTGAGCTACACCAGCCAGGGAAGGAATATGCCTTTTTTAAAAAAAGATTATTTATTTATTTATTTTTAGAGAGAGGGGAAGGGAGGGAGAAAGGGGGAGGGAGAAAGGGGGAGAGAAACATCAATGTGCGGTTGCCTCTCATGCGCCCCCTACTGGGACCTGACCTGCAATTCAGGCGTGTGCCCTGACTGGGAATTGAACCAGCAACCCTTTGGTTTGCAGGCCAGCGCTCAGTCCACTGAGCCACACCAGCCAGGGTAGGAATATGTCTTTTTTAAAAAATTGTGGTAAGATACACAAGATAAAATGTACTGTTGTCACCACTTTTCAGTGTGCAGTGCAGTAGCGTTAAGTGTATTCACATTACTGTGCAACTGATCGCCTGAACTTTTTCATCTCACAAAAGTGAAACACTATACCCATTACACAACTTCCCTCAGCTCCCCTCCTTTTTTTAACTTGGTTGAGATCAAACTGTACTGGATTTTGCATCTTGCGTGTTTTTCCTATTATGGGCATTTCCCCATGTCATTGAACGTTGTAGAACAATCTATTCTATAAATGTACTTTTTCTTTAGATAGGGTTCTAGTTTTTGGCTGCTAAAGTAATAATTGCAGAGGGATCGTTTTTCTAAGTTTTTGACCCAGGGCTTTGCTTGGGCCCAGTCTTTATGGGGGCAGAGCAATATTTTCTCCTCCCATGAGTCTGAGAACTGAGTGCTTAGGGAACATTTCTGCTCCACTCAATGTCTCCTTTATTCCTTTGCTTCTCTCCTTCCTAACTTCTCCTCCTTTTGTCTCTTCCTCTTGTAGGTAAGTCGAATCTCATGGATGCCATCAGCTTCGTGTTGGGTGAAAAAACCAGCAACCTACGAGTAAAGACCCTGAGGGATCTGATCCACGGAGCCCCTGTGGGCAAGCCAGCTGCCAACCGGGCCTTTGTCAGCATGGTCTACTCTGAGGAGGGCGCTGAGGACCGCACCTTTGCCCGTGTCATTGTTGGTGGGTGAGGCTAGCCAGAGGGCTCTCCTTGGGTCCTGGGAGGTGGCTAGGCTAGTTGGCTGAGGCGGAAGGGAGACCTGAGTCCTGGCCAACTCATGCGTTGTCTTGTAGGGGGTTCCTCTGAGTACAAGATCAACAACAAAGTGGTTCAGCTACATGAGTACAGTGAGGAATTAGAGAAGCTGGGCATTCTCATCAAAGCTCGTAACTTCCTCGTCTTCCAGGTGGGCATTTTTAACAATTATTGGCTCTCTGCTCTTGGCCCGCCCTTGGGCCTGCTCCGTCTCCGACTTCATCTCTGCCCTGAGCTAATGTAGCAGCTTCCTCACTGGCTTCCTAACTCCAGTCTGGCCCTTCTAGTCTCCAGATCAGCATCAACTGGGGACGTGGTCGAAATGCACATTCTCAGGCTCCATCCTAGACCTACAGACTCAGAGACTATAGGGTGCAGCCCTGCGATGTGTATTACTAACTTCCCCGGGTTGTGGTTCTACACGGTAAGGTTTGAGAGCCACTGCCCTAGCTGTCATTCAGGAAACGCCATCTTTTGGCTCTTGCCTACCTCACTAGCCTCATCTGCCAATCCTCGTACCCGCCAGCCCTGTATTCCAGCCTAATTAAACCACTTCCGGTTCCCCAAATTCACCTGCTTTCTTTGGCCTGCAGCCTGTGCACGTTAATTTTTTTTTTTCTGCATGGAAATAACCTCGTTTCTCTCTCTTACTTTCTTGCTTAGTTCTTCCCCATCTTCCAACTTCAGCTTAGATGTCACCTTTGGAAAGCCTTTCCATGTACACATTCCTACCAAAACTTTTACCTCTGAGCATCATTTAGTCCTTTTCTGTGCGATTTCTGTCACTGCATATAATACATGGTGTTGGCTTTGCTTCTGTCTCTTCTGCTTGCCATGCACCTCAAAGGCCGGGAACGTGTCCTCAGAGCCCAACGTGAAATGCAGCGCCCAGTTTGTGGGAGTAGGTAGGAGGAACTGGGCTGGCGGGTCTCTGAGTGGGGAGAGTGTTTTGACCTTTACTAGGGTGCTGTGGAATCTATTGCCATGAAGAACCCCAAAGAGAGGACAGCTCTATTTGAAGAGATCAGTCGCTCTGGAGAGCTGGCCCAGGAATATGACAAGCGAAAGAAGGAAATGGTAAAAGCTGAAGAGGACACACAATTTAATTACCATCGTAAGAAAAACATTGCGGCTGAACGCAAGGAGGCCAAACAAGAGAAAGAAGAGGTAGGTGGCCAGGCTACCTCTGGGCCCTGAGAGGCCAGGATGGGGACCCAGGGCCTTACTGATGCACCCCCTGCCTCCATACCCCTATTTAAATAGGCTGACCGCTACCAGCGCCTGAAGGACGAGGTGGTGCGAGCTCAGGTACAGCTGCAGCTCTTTAAGCTTTATCACAATGAAGTGGAAATCGAGAAGCTCAATAAGGAACTGGCCTCTAAGAACAAGGAGATAGAAAAGGACAAGAAGCGTATGGACAAGGTAGAGGATGAGCTGAAGGAGAAGAAGAAGGAGCTGGGCAAAATGATGCGGGAGCAGCAGCAGATTGAGAAGGAGATCAAGTAAGAGGCAGGCCTGGGCCTGCAATTTTGGGGAAACCAAGAGGCTGTGCTGTTTCCTAGGGCTTCTCTAAGCCTGGAGTCCAGCACCCATGCTAGTTTCTCTATTTTCCCCTTGACTTGCATTTCAGACAAATAGAGTATTCAAGTACTCAGACTTGGGGTAGATAGGTACTCGGAAGAGGGGGAACTTGAAAGGGGCGGTGACTTGCCAAGTGAGAGGAAGCAGTGGGAATACCAGGCACTGGAGTGGTTGAGAATGCCTTCTTAGAGGAGGAAAACTGGAGCGAGAAGTTTAAGGGACAGGGATTTTAAAAGGTTAGGTTAGATGGGAGACAGTTATGTGAACACAGGGTATTCTTGGAATTGTTACTGAGGGTTCTGGCCTGGCTGATTGAGGCCAAGGTGGTAGCTTTACCTTACGGAGTGCCTGGAATTCCAGGCTGAAGGTTCCAGGGAGTAGTCAGACTGCCCCCCCCCCCCCCCCCCCCCC